>FN649751.1:2062851-2112211 GCA_000310025.1 Ectocarpus siliculosus | reverse complement strand
AGATGTGCCCTCGCTTCAATTTCAAGGTGCGGCGCGCCGCCAACCGCTTCGAGACCGTGGCCGTGGAGCAATGCTTCCTGAAGGCCATGACGACCTCCTGCTCTCCGCATGGCTGGGTGGCGAACACGCCAACCCTCCCCTGTGAGTATCGACGTTTCAACAAAATTACTAGCGGAATGCGTGAGGCACGTGTGTAGTGTAGTGTATTAAGCTAGAAATTATGGTACTTTGTAAGCATCGTGAAACTGGACTGGGAAATAGGTAACGCGTAAATTGGAATCACCCGACAACATATTTGTCCCTGAATCGCGCGTTGACCTAGACGGTGAAACCCACGGGTCATGCCTTACGAAACGTTCATTCCTGGAAATGAACAAAAATTTAAAATGACCGAGAGAGGGCCGAATCAACGGCTGAAAAACAAAACATAAAACGAAAAAGTCTACTGATTGTATCAGCTGCACGTGTTGCTCGCACTTACAGCATGCATCAAAACCATTCAAGACAGACACACGCATACGCACGTGCGTATGCCCCCGCCCGGCTTCGAAAGACGGGACCCGCGACAACCTGTCAAACACCCAGGCGGTAAAAAAAGTGTCCCTTCTACAGTCCACTCTTGTCTCTATTCTCTTCTCGTCCTCGCACCTGCGAAGACGCCCCCTATCGAACGGGGCAGCTCGTTGAAACTAACTCCCACGTAGTCGTCAAGTCGGCGCAGGGCCTCTTCCTTCCCGAATTCCTCGCAAGTCGCAGACACACGCATACGCATGTGCGTATGCCCCCGCCCGGCTTCGAAAGACGGGACCCGCGACAACCTGTCAAACACCCAGGCGGTAAAAAAAGTGTCCTTCTACAGTCCACTCTGTCTCTACTCTCTTCTCGTCCTCGCACCTGCGAAGACGCCCCCTATCGAACCGGGCAGCTCGTTGAAACTAACTCCCACGTAGTCGTCAAGTCGGCGCAGGGCCTCTTCCTTCCCGAGTTCCTCGCAAGTCGCCGGAACTCGGGAGGGAAGAGGCCCTTCACCGACTTTCACCGACTTGACGACTACGTGGAGTTAGTTTCAACGAGTTGCCCCCGTACGAAAGGGGGGGTCTCCGAAGGTGCGCACGTGCTGGTTCAAGTCTACGACGCAAGCTCTCAAGGCAGTTTTGGCTCTGGCTCCCTGCCACAGCCCTTGGACTAATTTCTCACAACATCACGTGCTATACACACGTACGATACAGACAACAACAAAATCCTTGTGCGTGTTCCAAATCGACCGCTTGAGGTATTTAGTGGATACTATCTGCTGACAACAGAAACCCTACCGGTGTAAGGAAGCCCGCGCCCCGGGCGGGCAGGGCGGACAGGGCGGACAGGGCGGGCAGGGCCGGCGGGCGGTTCACAAGCAGCCTGGTTCGGCGGGTGCACGGCGCACACGAGGGAGGGGGGGGGGAGGGGTCTTACAGGGAATTGTCAATTAAGCCAAACGGCGAGGGGGCAGTGATGCGCCGTCTTTACAAGGCTTCTTCCGCTAACGCCTCCTGACCACCACGTCGGGACCCCCCGAACGCTCACTAAAGGTGCTATTGTAACGCGTGAGGCATAAATGGCCATCCACAACCAATAGAGGTACACTACGCGCTCACGTTTGGAACTTAACGATATCGAGATCCTTTGTTCATTGTACGCAATGCCTCAAAACACCTTTAAACACCTTGCCCTCGCCAAATACCCACATCAACGCCTGGCCGGCGTCTCCGAGCCATGGCTCCTCCTCGACCGTACCCGCCGCCGGCGCCGCCGTCCTTCCTCGGCTTTCGTCCGCTCGCCCCCCCCGCTCGCCGGTTCCTCCTGCCCTTCATCTTCCTCCGGCTCCGCGGGGGTGCTGAGGGCCGCAGCCGCCTGGTACAAGCAAAGAGAGAGACAGAGAGAGGGGAGAGGTCATATCAAAACAGCGTGGAAACGTAAAGACCAGTGGAAGTGGGAACACTTCGGACACCCTCGTTTCTAGATTCTAGCCCATTTTCTGCAGCTTGACAAGCAAAAAATGACGGACGCTGCGATCACCCAAACGCTGAACCGACACGGGTGGCCAGAGGGCAAGTTGTGGGTGGGTTGTGGGCATCCACAAGGGGGCAGGTTGTAGAGGGGGGTTGGGAGGAGGCCTCAACCTTGGCCAAACGGCTTGGTTGTAAAAGGACGGATGCGGAAGGTTGGGAGGCAGCCACAACATTAGGCCACACCTCTTGGTTGTGCAAGCACCGGTCACACAGGTTGGGAGGCAGCCACAACGGCCATACCACTTAGTTGTGCAAGCACCGATGTTACAGGTTGGGAGGCAGTCACAACCGGAGGCCAGATTGTGTCGGTTCGACGGTCCGGGATAACTGGACTTCAGTGTACTACATGTGGAGGTCAGGATATGGAGATTCAGGGAGCACAGATACACGTACATAAAGAGTAGGATCTGAGGGAATATGTGATAATAGATAACCGTTCTCCGAGGGTCCACGACTCTTACGGTTCCCAACGGCTGCGAAGAGTTGATGAATCTTTAGGAGAATGGGAAATGGGTCCACGAAGGCTCGCCCACTCTCCGCGCCACCCTAGCTTGACTGAGTTCGCTCGGTCACGCTTGGCACTCCTCGCCATATTGCACCAAAGGAAATAGCCAACCTCCGGTGGCAGGACATAGCCACCACACTCCCGGACTCTCTGCTCACCCAGAGTAGAGGGCTTCCATATTGGCGTTCGATGAAGCGTTCTATCTTTGCAACCCACGTGTGAAACATGGGCTCCAAAGGAGGAAAGAAAAAGGACGGAGGGTCGCAACAACAGCAGCAACAGCTGAAAAAGCAAAAGCCGCTGACGCCCAAACAGCAGGCAAAGCCACGTCCCGACGCTGCTGCGCCTACCCACCACGGCTCGGCTAAGCCCCAAGAGGGACAGCCGACGCCGTCCCAAGCTGGGGACACCGCTGGTGCGGCTGCGAACGTAGCACCCTCGCAGAGCAGTCACCGTGGCGGGTACTTCCACGCTTTGGTGGGTGAAAGTCGTGACAGTGACAACAACAGCAGCGCTGGCGATGGCGCCAAGGCTGTCACCACCCGACACCACGACACCGACCCGCACTCCGACGACAACGACGACGACAACGATGACGACAACGACGACGACAACGACGACGACGCCGTTGGCGACGACGACGTCGACGACGACCTCGCGCAAGAAATCCTGCGGAACCGCGCAAACGCCGCCAGTCAGCAGAGTGCCTCGCTCCTGGCAAGCGGCGGGCCGCTGGAAGCCGTTCTCGTTGGGGCGGTCACAAAGGCAGTGGAGGCGGATAAGGCCCCGCCAGCATGGGTCCTCAGCATGCTCATGCCGGGAGCCGTCCACCAGCACGACATTCAGCAGGTGAATCCGCGTTCGCTTGCCTCAGATCTAGAAGCAGAAAATCGTTCTGGTATGCACACGACAGCAACTCTTCAACAGACCCCTGCTCGGAATATGTCTACACCGACAATTTCATCTATTAACCCGGTACACCAAAACACGGTAAACCAGGCCTCACCGAACCAGGTAAACCAGCAAACGGTAAACCAGGACAACCCTACCCCGGCAACCCAACCCAAGGTGAACCAGGACGTGATTAGCACGGCACGATTTACTTTGAAATCTCCGGTGGCAGGACATAGCCACCACTCTCCCGGACTCTCTGCTCACCCAGAGTAGAGGGCTTCCATTTACAATTTCTTTTTTTTCCGACTGGACAAAACGCAACAAATTCGTCTCCAACACAGATATGTAGATATAAGAGCCCAGGATACGTTGGCACAATGCGTACTAAATGAAAGCATACATAATTCAGTTTGGGCTTTTGTGTGAGTGTGTGCGGGGGTTCACGAGTGCTATGTGTGTACCAGCTACATGGCGCAGGGTACAACAAGCTCTCAGATCCCGTTATGGATCCCGCCAGACAGATGGGAAGACGGGGTTGGGGGGCATCCGAACCATCGAGCCCCCTATTGCATTTGCATGGCTTTGTTTGGCCCTGCATCGCCCTCGTGTGACGAGCTAGCTAGCCTTGACACAGACGACCAGAGGCCGCAGCATGCCAAGACGAATAGCGACTAAGCTGGTGTCATTCCTTTCGTAACCTAGGCAAACAGCAATGCTATCTCTAGATGCTCGGACTCGGGGCACAGCAACCACCGCAAGCTAAACCCGCCGCACGACACTGCTGCTGTAGAGTGGCAAGACGAGCTTCTACACGGCGCGCGTGGAGAAGAGAGAGCGACATTCCGGCAGCAGTTGCTGATTAGGTAAGCGATTCCCCTCCAGTTACATCTGGATGGTAGCAATAGAGGGATGAATTGAGGGAATATTGTGTGTTGAGTTGTGTATCCCTATGCATATGTCCCCGTTGG
Source organism: Ectocarpus siliculosus (assembly GCA_000310025.1). NCBI lineage: Eukaryota > Phaeophyceae > Ectocarpales > Ectocarpaceae > Ectocarpus > Ectocarpus siliculosus. Next base: position 2,107,796 of record FN649751.1, on the reverse strand, counting down.
GAAGGGCGCGAAGTCTCCACGTGCTGTAGATGCATGTACGCTCAGACACCAGCAGTTCATCCTGCACACCCAACGGCTCTCGGCCTAATACGCGTATGCGGCTCTTCCTCACCATGCACAGAGCGGGGATTATCCCGGAGGCGTCAATAAGCGCCCAGCCTCATAAAAGAGCTTTTTGGAGGGCGGGTAGGCACTTCGTTATTTTGTTATTTTCAACGGTTTTTTGTTTTTTTGGGGGGTGCTCGTTTGTTTTTGCTCAAGAACTCTTACACCTATACTGAATGAGAAATTCGGGATACCGTGTGGAACACCGGCAGACGCAGAAAAGAAAACATACCCTCACCCCTCGTGGGTACAACCTTCTATGTCTCCGCTCCATTCCCCCAAATTAATAACTCAGCCAACCCGTACAGCCTCCACCCCTGTGGAGCTACCTGACCCTTGCCCCTTATTGCAGGCTGAGGCATCGTACCCCAAGCTATTTTTACGGCTTCCTTACTAGGGCATCTGACACTTCTTTTGCACCTTCTCCTGCCTCCCTCACGTACACCATAATAGCCCGTGACTTCCATCGGCCTGCGCGTTGGATTTGTAGTTCTGACATTCCTTGCGTAGCTAGTTGCGTGGCTCTCCCGATCCGCCTCGAATGCAACGCGTACTGAGCGGGATTCCTTCCGGCGCTGGCTACCATCATTCGAAACGCGCCTACGGCTTCAGTTCGGGTAATCACTTTCCACCCTGCTGCCGTGAGTCTCGTCATCAAGGGCGCGCCTCCTGGAAGTTGAGGGTTTTCGTCAAGGAGTTCCACCAGTGCCTCGAACGCCCCGACCGGTGCCCCGCCTTGCTGCCCCCCCCTTGGAGCGCGCGTGCGAGAGATCGTGCACCCTTCCCGTAACTGATCCGTTTTTGATGCCACGAACCGAATCTTGACGGTGTCGGCGCGCGCTCTATCCTCCATCCTGATCTGATCCTCTCCGAGAAAGAAAGTCACGCAATCGCGAGTCAAACAAAATTCCGGGTGCACGAGCCCGTTTGCATACGCGAAAAGTTCTGACGCTCTACATAGGAGGAAGTACGAGAGCGCCAATCCCAACCACATGATTTTTCCTTTCTCCTTGAAACTCGTGACTGCCAGGTAACCGCGAGCTAAGATGGCCCACGTGAGTGGCAACCTTACTTGCGATTCCTTCCCTGACCGCCCGCGAATCCTGTCGATCCCCTTTCCTGCCGCCACTATCATGAAGTGGGATGTAGGGAGCTCCCAGCCTAGATACAGCTTGTAGAAAAAATTGATGGCCGACAGGTACCCTCGGATAGTGGATTGCTGATAGTTGAACACGAACAGACGGCAGGCCATGAATTCGAGCAAAAGACTGAGCACGTCTGATTCCTCTGCCAAATGCAACCATGGGCCTCTCCCTTTCCTTCTGGTGAACTCCTACCACTGCTTCCACTTTCCAGCATACACCCTATGTGTGCTGCCTCCGACAGATGCGCTCACGAGAGTCTCCACCAAACTCGCTACTTCCGCGCTCATCCCTTCATTCTCTTTTCCTGTTCCTGGAATTGGTTCCGAACGGCGATAGAGAAGGCGTTGAACGCAAGTACGGGTATAGGTGTAACTCATGTGGCGGTCATGAGCTCCCACAACATGTTGTCGTGCCGAGGAGCGATGTTCTTTGTCTGCAAGACGATATCGCACAGGCGATTTCCTTTTGCTCCGATAGATTGTTCGTGCCAGTCGTCGGTGTGTGTTAACTGCCGCACCCTGTGGGCCAGTTCTGATCGCGGCCAACGTGAGATGCCATCCGCTAACGTGTTTTGTACGCCTGGAATGTGTTTGGCGTCGTATCGCCAACCTCCTCTGATTTCAAGGCGGCCGAGCATTCTCATCAATAGGCATGCGCGTTTGTCTCTTGCTCCTCCGCATCGGTTTGACCACGTAAATGCTGCGAAATTGTCTCCGCGCATTCTCATCGGGTCGCCTCGGTTTTCCGGGCGGTCCCCTACAAGCTCGTGCATGACCCACGCGGTTACGACCATCCCCACCAGTTCGAGGAGGTTGATTGTAACACTGCTCGTCTTACGACACGCGGCCTTTCGTTTTAGTTCGGCCGCGAAAGGCAAAGGTAAGTCGTATCTCCAGTACACTCTTAGCTCTTGACAGTATCCGCCTATTGCGTCGAAGCTGTCGTCTGACAGGTAGTTTCTCTTTGCTGGACGGCTTACGTTGGTAAAGCAAGGTGCGCATAGAGACTCCCCGGCTGCGAGAAGTTCTTGATCTATTGCCCATCTCCAGAAATCTAGATCGTCGTGGAACTCACTTCCTAACTCTACCGAGTGATTCTGATTCTTAAATGACGAGTGCAGGTCTGTGAGTCGGAGTAACCTCCACACGAAATACTTTCCGGCGCGAATCACGTACGTCAGATTCCATAACTTCCCTGCGACCGAGAACACTTCCTGCGCTGTCGCTCGGCGTCTACTGCGTGGCCAATTTTCAACCAAGATCGCCTTTATCTTTTGTGCCTTTTCTGCGGTGATTGATATCTGCATAGTATGAGAGTTTATCTGGAAACCCAGAAAATCTAACTTCGTGTCCCAGGTCGAGCTCTTTTTGGGCGCCAAAGTGGGAGTCTCGCCTGGTTCTCCAGGTCCGAACAAACGTACGTAATCCGATGCTAGGGAGGCGGACACGGTCAGGGCGGATTTGTCTTCGTCTGATTGCTGTGCTCGTAGCAAGGCATGGTCGTCCACGTACACGACAGTCTGAAACGGGCTTAACAAGGATCCTCCCTTACTTTCGCGAACCTTGACGTCGGGCGGCACAGGCGTAGGGTCGCCGGTCTCCCAACGGTCTATTATCTTGATATGTTTTGTCATCTCTAGGCCTTCCGGCAGCAATTGGACGGTACCCAGGTTTGTGTTACAGTGGGCGTGCTCTGCTGCGGACGCCATCACTCCGAAATGTCCTGGAGAACCTATCCATCCAAAAGTCAGTCTAAAGTCAATGACGACAAGATCCCCGATGGTGTAACAGAAGTTGTGAGCTTGGTCCGGGTCTACTCTGACGTTGCGGTATGCGTCGTTGACGTCGGTGGTTGCCATCAGCAGTCGCAAGTCTGGATGTTTAGCTCTCAGGCTGACTAGCTCGGTGAGGAAGGTCGGCAAAGCTGCGGCACACAGGCTCGGGGGCACGCTGTTTATGTCCGTGTCCGCGTTGAGACCTCCCTTCTTTTCTCTGTTGAATAAATCGAACGACAGGTCATTGATGACCCTAACCTTGTGAGTAACGACTGCCCCTAGAGGCAATACTCTCAAGTTGGGTACCTCTTGTGCTGCGGACTATAATATCACGAGACATCTTTTTCTCGGCGCACGTCTTCTCCAATCTTCTTCCAGATTAACGGGAGGTGTTCTTCTGCACTGCGATGGTTGCCGTACTGTAAGGCACTCTCGAGGTTCGCCTGAGACGGGGGGGCAATTGCCCAAACGATTGTCATTAGTTCGTCGATTTTTGGAAATTGTTTTTGGTCTCCGAAGTATCGTCTGATGTCAATGGGGTGTACTGGAGGTGTGACCAAAATACCCCCAAGGTGTCGAGCTACGTCTCCTACCCTTCCTCCGCTCTCGCGCATTATGTTCGTGCACGTCTCGGCTAGGCTGTACAAGATGCGTTCGCGTTCAGACTGCTCTACGTCGGTTTTTCCGAGGGATTATTTTTGCTCATGCCAAACGTCGATGTTTGACTTTTGTTTGCCGTGCAATCCTCCGCCGCACGACCCGCCACTTAGAAGCCGTTGGGCTGACCCGCTGCCTTCACGCGGCTCGGATTCACGAGTATGGTTTGGGTTACAGCCGACGTTCTGCTGCGGCGATCTCTCACCCTGCATGCACTGAACGTCTGGTTTGGTCTGGGCTCTCAACGAACTACGTGCCTCCCTGGGTTGCGGTGGAACTGCCCTACGGACATTCTGCTGCGGCGATCGCGCGCCCTGCATGCACTGAACGTCTGTATATTCCTGGGCTTCCGAGCGACCGGGAGCGTGCACGTGTTGAGGCAAATTTTTCCTGCTGCCGTTCTGCTGCGGCGATCTCTCACCCTGCATGCACTGAGCGCCTGTTTGTGCCTGGGCTCTAAACGACCTACATGCCTCCCTGGGTTGCGGTGGAGCTGCCCTACGGACATTCTGCTGCATCAATCTCGTGCCCTGCATGCACTGAACGTCTGTGTATTCCTGGGCTTCCGACCAACCGGGAGCGTGCATGTGTTGAGGTGAAACTGCCCTGCTACCGTTCTGCTGCGGCGATCTCTCACCCTGCATGCACTGAACGTTGTTTTTCGTCTGGGCTTTTTCCGAACTACCTGCCTGCCTGGGTTGCGGTGGAACTGCCCTGCGGACATTCTGCTGCGGCGATGTTTGGCCCTGTATGCAGTGAATGTTCGTGTGTACGTGGGCTTCCGACAAGTCAGGAGGGTGCAAGCGCTGAGTGGGAACGGCCCAACGGCCGTACGGCAGGTACTTTCTGCGGTGTAATCTGCATGACAACGCGAGCTCTGCTGCGCTGGGTGCTAACGCGTTGGCTTGGCGAATCGCTTCAGATCGTGCAAGATGTGACTGCTGTTGTATCGTGTCTGACACTCTGACCTCTCTCGATTGGTTAATGGTAGCGTTGTGGTGCAACCTGTCATGCGGGTTTCCGTTATGCCAACTACGGCTCCGACGACCGCTACTGGTCAAACGTTGTTTCTCACCGTGGAACAGGGCCGGCGAAACTGACCCAGGCGTGGGGGCAGCGCGAGATCCGACGGACCTCCGTGCGTCTGCGAACAGGGTGCCAGCTGGTTGCGGCTCCCCCTCCCCCCCTGTTGTCGGCTCTGCCGTGCGGCAGAGCCCGGACTGTCAGAAGCCTCTCCCGCCAGCTCCCCGCCCACCCCCTCCCCTCCCGCCGCCTGCGACCCTGCTGAAGTGAGCGACACTTGGCTGCCGGGTAGCTCCCCCTGCCGCCGTCTGCGGCTGCTGCTGCTGGGACGGCTGCTGGGTCTGGAGTTGTTGCAGGAGTTGCGACTGCGGTGGTTGCTGCTGCTGCGGCGGCTGTTGCTGCTGCTGCTGCTGCTGCTGCTGCTGCTGCTGCTGCTGAGGGGCGGGCGTGGTGGCGGATGCGGCTACTTCGGTGGGATGGTCGTTGCCGTTGACATGTTGGAACTCGCAACAAGGGCGGCGGCAGGAGGCCCCGTACCACGCTGCCCTGCATGCCCACGGGGGGGGGTAACCGGGCCCACTCGGTTTGGTCTTGCTCTTTTTGGACAGCACGGTGGGCGGGGTCGTCGCGGCCTTCCGTTTTACGCTGCCGCCCGTACCGCCACCGCCACCGCCGGGGGCCGCCACTGTGTGCCAGGTTTTGGCCCGTTCGGCCAGGTTCCACATAGAGTTTGCCGACGTCAGATTTGTCAGGTCTTAACACTTCGGCATCGTGACGGCGTCTGCCTCGCCCGGTTCAGGGGCGCCTTCCTCGTGAGCCCCGTAGAACTGTTCCGACTGCACCGCCAGGTCGTGAAACCACTCGTTCATGCCGTGATTGATCGCGTCCACGAGGAGGTCGCGGGTGGGCTTCTTGTACTTCTCGAGCAGTGTGTAGTGGAGCTGCAGATACACGGTGACTCGCGTCACGGCGCGTTCAAGCTCCCGTCGCAGGCTCGCCACACTCTCGACGCAGATGTCCGGGGCGTTATCCTTAGTACCAAACTCAATCGCGGCGAGGAAGACTTGGACCATGGTGTTGAAATGCACCTCAGCTGGCATAGCCGTGGGCACGGAGCCGGCGGCCATGGGCGGGAAAAAATGCTCCACTTTGCAGTTTTCGAGCGCGCGTACTTGCTGGGCCGCCTGCTCGGTGATGTGCGCTTGGGTTTTCGTGACCATCTGCAGCCGGCCCTTGTCCATAAGGCGTGTGACGTTGAAGCCGCCGCGCAGCAGGAAATATTTTGGTCCCGCCGCAGACGTCCAAAACTCGGCCATGCGTTTTTCTGCCATCTTCGCGCCGACGGACCTCGCGGCGGGCGGCAGGCTCGGCGGGAGCGGGAGGACGCCACCTGCGGGTTGGACTGCTGCCGGGGGCTGCATCGCCTGTGGCTGTTGCTGCTGCTGCTGGAGGCCTTGGATGATTGCTGCTTGCGCGGCTATCGTTTCTTGTTGGTCGGAAATCTGCTGTTGATGCTGCTGCTGCCCGTCGAGGAGTCGCTGTAGCGCCGTCATGATCGCGGCATTACCACTGGCCGGTGCCTGGGCGGCAGCCATCGGCGCGGCCGCGCCGTCGACTAGGGGCTCCGGCACCTCGCCACCTCCGCCGACGTCGGCGGCTGGCGCGTCTCCCGCCGCCCCGCTGACTGCGGCGGCTGCAGCGGCGGCTGCCGCGGCTTGGATCACGACATCCGAGTTGCCGCCGGGTGCTGCCATGATAAACTCGATCAGTCCTATATCCACTTACTTCCTCTCTCTCGTCTCTCTTTGTATCACTAGCTCCCCGCTCTCTAGCGGTACGTGTCAAGGGATGAACTACACGTAGGTCTAATCCGTAGGTCCTTCAGGGGGGGACTGCAGAGCAGAACCCATCCCACCCCCCCCGGCTATGTTCCGAATTCCGATCCGCATCCACAAACAACGCTTTCCTTCTGAACACTACATTTTTCTTCAACAGCAGTAACAACATACAAAACAGTAACAACCCCGCATGTCTGCTGTATCTGACCTGTCCACACACATGCAGAGCATCGACCGCGTCGATCGTCCACATGCTTCAACCAACGCCCAGCGCTCATCACACCCAATTGTTTTACATGGGTTGCTCGTTTCACGCATGCAAAATATATCGTGTTCAAAGCAAGAATTAACGGTGACCGTAGGTTGCACAAGATACCACACCCCCTTAACCAAGTTTTAACCTATCATGTTCCACGACGAAGACGATGCCGAAAATCAAACGATACTTTTTTGAGAAGCTCTAGACGAGACAGTTCCAATGCAGCCATCTCCGGCCTCGCCACTCCTTCTGTTGTGGAATAATCAGGCTTTGGAAATTGGTCCAGGGGGCGTGGTATCTTATGCAACCAACTGCTGTGCTGTGAGATCAGTGGATTCGATTCTCCGCTGCGCCACATTTGTTTTCCCACCACCCTTTTTTTCTCTTTCTGTTCCCTCCGGAATTTCGATGTACCCCTTTGAAAACAAAAACATTATTGGCCGTAAAATACAAAATAAACTCCTGAGAAATACGGCGTGTCAGAGATCGCAAAGTTTTTTTCTTTCGATGTCAAAACAACAACAACAACTGAGAAAAGGCGATCGCAGCGGGTCCCCCCATGCCACGCCACTGATGCGAAACGAAGAGGGCACCGGTAGTATGAATTGCAGAGCGAAGGGATATGCATGTGCGTCTTCATAATTTTGCGTCTCACCCACTCCCCCCCCCCCCCGCGCTTCTATCGTACTATGTAGGCGGATACCGCCATGAGTGGGCTTGGTACCGTCATGTTCTCCAACGTTCTAGGGACAGCCAACCACGGCATTCCCGTGTCAGAGGACGAGGCCATGCAGAGCGTGACCTTCAATCAAGTCCACCGATGCAAGCGCACCACCCCATAGCTCAGGTACGGTCGGGTTAAGTGAACTCTCCGCATTAAATGCGAGATTTTTGTTCAGAAATAAATGGTGACCAGTGATTTGAAAAACAAAGTATGATGGAAAGGTCCGACCCGCGACACTTCTGTCCACCGAGAACCGACGAAGGTCTGCTACGGCACCTGCTGTCAGAGTCGTGCATAACATCGTCGATCACTCGGGCATAGCTCCACGCAAGTTTTGAGTAAATCGCTCCTATTTGAATTTGAACGGAAGGAACGATGGAATACCTTCTTTCAAGAGCTGTTCATTCGTTCATTTATGAGACTCAACCAAAGCGTATGCATACAATAGAGGGAAGGAACGGGGGGACGTGCAGGCAACTATTCCTCGCGATGCATTGCTTGTGGAAGGAGTAGAGAATTTTGACGCACGCAGCACCGGTACTGCTGTTGGTTGTGAGGGTCTCACATGTTGTAGCGTCAGCCTATAGTGCAAGACAGAAGGGCGTCGCAAGGTTAACCGATGGTGTGCAACTAGCCAACATCTCATGATGCCAAGCAACAGCGCCTGGGACGAAGAGTTATTGTCCTTGAAATGTGAACGACGCTTACGGGTAGTTATGACGCTTAAACTTTTTAATCCCCATGCACGTTTTTACAGCGAGGATAGCTGCTGCTGATGTCCTGTTCGCCCTCCGGCTTGCTGTTTCCGGCGCAAATTCCAAGCCATCTACTGTCACCCTTGCTCTTGTGCATCCATCCATGCAGCCCCTTGCCCGCTCAGCACCACTCCCCCCCCCCCCTCACGGTATGGATTGGCATCGTTCGAAGGTGCTCGAGCAGTACGTCGTCACGGATATCAAGATGAAGATGGGCACTACAGGCTACACTTTGGTAGCAAGAGCGACCCCGACCACGACGGTATTGCCGTACCTTCCCCGTGTGCGAGGATTTTTTCGAAAAGGCGTTTGCTGCGAAGGGCGGCGGCCGTGAAAAAACTTGGACGCCATCAGCGATATGTACGTTGCCTTTTGTTGATATGTGAACTAAGCTCTATGGGACTGAGTTTTTTTTTTGTCTTAAGCGTATTCTTTTAACCCTGTCTCCCCTGGTGTACTGTCGGCAATTTGTCAGGCCGATAAGCGCTCATTTGACGTGCAAGCTCTGCCGAACGTCCAGCACTCTCGTTTATTTCGTTCCGGACGCGTTTCCAGCCTTTTAAATCATTTCCCCACATTTTCAGCGTCCCCTGAAGTTGCTTCTAGGCAGTCGACGCGCTGGTGGTTTGTCGCAAGCTATTTGTGTATGAACCCGTGACGTCAAACAAACTGACATTCACATGGAACGCTATTTGTTCTTTGTTTCGTGTCTCAGGTCCTAGGAGAGCTTCATGCGGTTCGGCTTGGAATACGTTGGGCCGATCCTCTCCACCGAGAGTATTGATCGTCAGGACGATGCTAAGCGCTACCTCAAGCCGTGCTTGTTCGCGGACGAGGGGGCAGGAGGTGGAGGAGGTGACCCAGGGGCGGATGCGGGTGGAGGGTATACTAAAGATGGAGACGGGGATGTTCTTCGTCTCCGAGCGAGAAAAGCGATGGTCCTGATGACTACGCTGGCTACAAAGCCATGGCGGACACCTAAACCGTGTTGACAAGGTATGTCATGTGCCTTGTCCTTTCCAAAAATCGTGCCTCTCTTTCTGCCTCTTTCTCTCTGCCTGCGATGATGTTGGATGCTTGCGTGTTTCTTGTCGTGCATCAGTTATGCCCGCAGCTCCCTATAATGTACACCCTTCCTCATCCCAGCGTGTCCGTTGGCGACCCCTGATGTTTGAATGTACCTCGCCTCCCTTCAAAGTAGGTCTGCGGGGGTGCGTAGCTTATCCTCGTCTCTGACGTATTCTACGACCTGCGGCTATGCTGTCGGTTTGTGTCCCCCCCCCCCATGCCTGCTTGCAAATATTATTGTTGACAATGTACATCTGTCAGCTATTCCAAGAACTATACTGCAGCAAAGGGGGAGAGTATGCCCTCCATTTCTCGACGGCCCACTATTACCCTCCTCTCACACTTCAATATTATTTCGCTGCTGATCGGTAACCTCCAGGTCGAGTCGCCGGGGCCTCCGCTGCAACATCGTTCAAAGCTTTTTCTCGGGTCCTCATGACGTTCACAATGGGTGGAAGCTTTGACGGAGGAGGCGGAAAAATATCCCGCTCGCCATGTCTCACAGTTTTTTTTTATCTTATGGTGCTATGATACGCTTGTTGCTCTCGCTGGTGCATGAGGGTGCCTGGCGCGGGATGAGCGCCAGGTGATTTCTTACTGTGTCTGCAAGGGCGATTGGAATCTGTCGCTGCAGCCTCTTGGCTTCGTCCGCGCCGTTTTTTGTCCGTGCGAATTATGGCTTTTTTGGGGGAGGGGAGGGGGGAGTTGTTTCGATGGTGTTGGTAAAGTAGAGAGGTCTATCTCTGCAGTCTCTGCATTGATTTTGGAGGACACCGCTGTCGCAGCTGGCTCCGTCTCAGGCAGTGACGTTTTTTCTTGACTAGAGTTAGTTGTAGAATTTGGGGCGGCCAGGGTGGGGGGGGGTTCTGTGTTTCGTGTCGGGAGAGACGGTCGTTTCTACCTGTGCATTTGGGCAACACTGCTGCCGCTACGTATAGCTGTTGCCTCCGGCTGAGTTAAGTTTCCTCACAACAAACAACGGTAGTTTATTGCGGGGATTGTGGGTCGTCTCCATGATTGACGTTGCTGACGGTCATGGGCGAGGGCATGCTGTTGTTGTGGGGGGACATTCAATACACAGAACGACGTTCGAAAGGGTATGTACGTATTGTTGAAATTTGAAGTACCTTTTATGGTTCTCGCTTACATGTATTCGTGCAGCTTGGGATGTTGACGACTGTGGGTCGAGATGATAAGCCGCGGGCGGAGATGGGTTCAAGCTTGAGCTGGCAACATGCGTGTGATGCATGGGCACGGGATGTCGTTGTTTCAGGGGTTTGCTCGGGAATGCAGCGACGGTAAAATTGTAGTGATTCGAATACAGCGGGCGAAAAAACAAATGAAACATGAAAAAAAACAAAACGTAGTGCAGGGGAATTGAACCCGCCACTACGGCGGTGTTGAGCACTGCTGTTTGTTGTAGACCGGCCGCATCGTGCGCAACCTCGATGAGAGGGTACGCACTGCAGTACGCAACCTGCCCACGTACCGGCTTGTGCGCAACGCGCCAACCTGCAAGAGAGGGTGGGTACACCTTGCACTATTACCGGCAACCTGCCCCCCGACCGGCTTGTGCGGAGCGCGCCAACCTGCAAAAAAGGGTACACCTTGTCATACCATAGGCAACCTCCCCCCTAACCGACTTGTGCATGGCGCGCCAACCTCCAAGGAAGGGTGCACCTTGCGCTGCCATCGGCAGCCTGCCCGCTGTACAGCTTGTAAGCAGTGCACCAACCACAAGAAATGGTACACCTTGCGCCGCCATCGACAGCTTGACCCCAATCCGGTTTGTTAGCAGCGCACCAACCACCAAGAAAGGGTACACGTTGTACTACCGTCGGCAACCTGCCCCCTATCCGGCTTGTAATAGCGCACCAACCACCAAGAAAGGGTACACCTTGCACTACCATCGGCAACCTGCCCCCTATCCGGCTTGCAAACAACGCGCAACCTCCAAGAAAGGTATACTTTGCACAACCTGGCCATCGTTGCATTGCAAGGATTACCCAAGGTGGGGAGGTTGCAACTCGTGCCAAAATAATTGAAGATGGAGGTTGGCAAAAGTGCCCCTACAACCTGGTGTGTTGGCCACCCGTGAAGCCCTCTCGTAATACGAGGCCGAGGGTGGGTTGCAACAGCGACGTGCCTTCTCGACTATAATAATAAGTATGTAAGCAGACTCAATGGTTCTGATGTACATCTGGTAGACATGTGTGGTACATGTTGTACATCATACTTGCTGTAGGAGAAGGACGAGCATGTTACACCAGCCGCGAAGGAGCGCTGAATGGAATCAGCAAAATAAATGCGAAGCTGGCACTCACTTTGCCGCTGCCTCAGGGGGTGGATCCTCGCGGCTGATTACATCCAGGCCACCACGCTTTCGCCCTGAAATGCCTGCCCCATCAGCCTTGGCCATCCCCAGGAGGTCGAAGACTCCCGTCATCACGTCCGTTGCCCCTGCCGACTCTCTTCAAGAAAAAGAGCGAGCCAATTTTTTTAAAAGCGGCGCCTCTGATTGGCTCAAATCACCGCATTTGAATGAAGCTGATTGGGAGTTTTTAAAGCGGCACTTGGGCGCGGTCTTTACAACTCCTCCCGTACTAATCCCAAGTCATCCCAAGTGGACGGCGCGCGCGTGCGTAGTACACTGAGAACCAAATCAACGTGCGCGCCGGCAGCACTGCACAGCACACAACACGTGCTTGCCGGCGTATGTATGTCGCGTGGACAGACGCCGCGACGTAGTGAGATTCCAAGCAATGCCCCGCATGAAACCACCTGGGGCTGGGCTACTACTGCGGCTACGTGAACCTCCTGCTTGAAGCAAACGACCTCATCATCAACCAAAAGAGCGCCGGTTGTGTTTTGGCATCATCATCATCATCATCATGACCGATCACGAAGCAACGGACATGGGATAAGGGTGTGGTGGCGGCGGCTGGCTGTGTAACACACGTTGCTGAGCACTGGCGGCGGTAAAACTAGGAGGAGAGGCAGAGGTAGCAGCGGTCACCCCGTTTCGTTTTCCAGGTGAGCATGTTGGTGCTACAAGCAGGTGTACAGCAACAGCAGTGAGTTGCAGCGCTTAGCCTTCGTGGGGTGTATCGTGTGCCTCTCTGTACGCTGCTTAGCACCCCGTTGATGTGACGGCTGCTGCTGTACTGCTGTAGTGTGCGTACATAACGGGTACCGTACGTTTCTTCATTGACAGATCAGCAAGTGCTGTCCTGCAACGTCGTCACGCAGTCAATCGGTCTTTTCTCGCAAGCATTTCACCACAGCGCAGCAACTTTACAGCAGTGTAGCAGATAGAGTCGATGACCGTCAGCAGTGCCGGCCCGCTCGTGAGAGCTTGGGCGACCTTGCCGCAGCCATGTGAGCTGTGTATCATATCCTCTTACTTTATTTTTGCCAGCTAGTACTGCGAAGACATCACAACAGATAGAGTTCATGCCCACCCCCTTTGAACACAAAGCTTTCATCCCAATGTCTACTGCTGTAGTCTACCTCAAAAAAGGCATTACAAGACCGTCTGCAAGCATCAAGGTTACCGTTCCCAAATGAGAACCCACCCGATCTATCGTATGCATATTTATCCTCATCCTCGGTAGGTGTTTCAAACGTTGAGAATCCGCGCATGTTTCCGTGCCGGGGTGCTGCTCATCGCAGCCGTCGATCCGCTCGAGCAACGCCTATTCTCCCATGGATGATTTCGCCTCGTCTACACCGCTCGCATCTAGAGGCAACGTCACGCTATGATGATGCTGGTCGCAAGAGTTGTGCGAGCTCGCCTTGCATGATTCCTGCGGCAATGCAAGGCAAAGTGGTGTTCTCGTTTTTTTCTGTTTTTAACGTGTCGGAACTGTCGAATTTCACTGTCGTACCTTTCTGAGAGAGAAAATTGAAAATTGTTCCCATCTGATGGTACTTGCTTTGCGCAGAGAGTTGGCGGTCGGTGAAGGTGTTCTGCAGTTCGCGAGCAAGACGAGCCTGAGGGATGCGAACGCGCTGTTGGTGGCATACAAGGTGAGATCAGAAGTTGCGGCAGTCACAACAGCATGGGCTGGGGTGGGCGTTCGTGTCCACGCTTGAGAGAAAGAGCGGCCTTGGTGTGAACTCGGATGGCCGCTGGGCATGAGAAGGGCAGGCAAACTGGGGAGTGCTTGTCCTCCCTCGTTTCTCGTGTTTCCGGGGGTGATTGTAGTCTTAGTCTTAGTCTTTGGCTTGTGGTTGTGAGGTTCATGGCATAGTCCGTTCACTGTATTTGGAGTATGCTTCCGCTTTCTCCAGGGATCGCGTCGAGTGGAGTGGTAGGGCTGACGACCGTGTTGCGTGCAACCCCCATTTGGAACCGACCCTTGCTCCCAAGCAGTTACAGCAAAGGTTGCTTCCAACATGTGCGGATAACATTGACTGGGCCCGTGTGCACGTCGTTGGTGGCAAAAGGGAAGGGAGGGGCCCATGATAGTGTGGACGGAAAATGAAGTAATTGTACTGGGGTGCACCTCGAGGGAGGGAGCCATCCGCCCGGGGCGGGGCTGTACTGTACTACATCAAACCAACGCGACCGCTCATGCATTGGGTGGTACTCATGAACGTCCTAAATACTGTTTCATATGAGACGGGTGCCGGGTGTCCGTGCCTCGACCAGGGCGTTTTTCCCTAAATTATTGGCGAAAGAGGTATTTTTTGTTGCTGGTCAAGTGTGTTACTCTTCGCCGGCATCGCTCTGTCTTATTTGATTATTACTTTCTGCCTCGCCCAAGGTTCGAACTTGACCAAAGCTAACTCAAAACCCCAATGAACAGGAACTCCATTGAGAAAAGTTTTCAAGACGGCACGCTTGGACCTAGAAGATGCCGCAGCGAAGGCACGAGAGAGGGCCACCTTCAGGCAGACGGAGATGAGGGAGAGCATGCAGAAGATGTCCAAGGAGAGGAAGGCGCGTTTCTACTGTAGGAGTTTGACAAGTCAGAGGGTGAGAGCAGAGAGAGAGAGAGAGGCACACGCGTGTCGTTGTTGTTGTTGTTGTTGTTGTTGTGGTAGTGGTGCCGTTGCTTGTGGTAAAATGGCATAGGTGTTGGTAGTGTGCTGGTGGGATGTTTGGAGCCCATTTCTCAAAGGGCAACAGCTACATAATGACCTTTGAGTTTTGGATATCTACGTCTCCCTTGGATATCTACATGTCTTTGTATCTCCGGTACGGTACCCAAATTGAGATCCAGGGTCGCCTGCTGATTTTCACTCGCTTTTTGTGAAATGCGGCTACGCAGCGTGGAGCTTGCTCACGAGTGATGAACAGGCGTCATTCGCTGACTGTTTGCTTTCGCCCTCTCCTCGTCATCATCATCATCGCCTTTTGCCTGTTGTCGGCGTCGATTGTGACTGGAGGTTAATCGATTTTTTATCGGTGGCTGTGTCACGCCTCTTCGTTGTTTTTATGCATGTACACTGCTGTCGGTCTGTCAGCGCTGACAAAATGCTCGGAGATGAAGAAACAACACCCCGAGCTTGTGGTCGGGGGCTTCACGCTCGCCGTGGCCCTGCCTTCGGCTCTCGGTGAGCACGCTATCTGAGGCACCTGCAAGTACCTACCTGCACGTGCTGTGGTCATATAGAGACGGCACCCTTGTAGAGGGGGCAGGCTCTGTTGCTTTTCAGTGTGGTGTCATTTGCGGATTTCATCACCGCATGGTGTAGATATGTAACCGTCGAGCTCGTGATGAAGGGCGATGCGCTTGCTTGTGGTGGCTCCGCCTTCCACGCGGCATGGGTAAGCAAGGGGTCCAAGGGGTTATAGCCCGCCACTGCTGTTGCTTTATTGGGGAATGTTATCATTTTTTGCGGCGCTTTTCGAACGGTAGAGAACTTATAACGTACCCTGCGAGCTGGCGTTTGGGTGCGCTCCTGGTCACCACTGCTGCTACGTGGGCCGAAAACGACACGTGTGAAGGACCTACTTCTCTTTGACCGTATGTAGACAGCAGCCTCGCCTGCTTCGTTTGCTACTTTGGAAATTAATAAATAAATAAATAAAGAGTGTTCCATACCGTTCCTCGTCAGCATGCTTGTGTGGGTGGCTGCCTCTGCCACACAGCAGTAACCGACAACCATAGCGAACATTGCTCTTTCTCTTATTTCGTAAAAAGTTTCCAGCCGGACGGCGGACGTTCTTCAGGAACGGCGCGAGAGCTTTGGTGCTGTCGCCACTGCCGTACGTGGTCCACGGGGGGGCATGGATGAAGCGGCGAGGCGCCACGACCGCAGTGATGTGCTGATCGAGTAATTCACACAGAGCACGGACATGTCTACTGCAAGTCGGAGGGAGGGAGGGGTTGGTGCCTGGGCAGAGGGGGGCGCCGAGGACTCTATGTCCTTCTTTCTCTCGCGAAGAGGCTGTGTGTAGGCGGGAGAGGTAGGGGCAGAGATGGAGAGGGGAGGGGGAGGGGCGGGGGAGATGAGATGTGCTCCCCGCGTAGCGATTCTTCAAGTCGATGAGAGTGAAAAAAACGATATCTGCTTGTGCAGGTCATGGGCTGACCTGCCTACCAGCCCAACGATGAGAACGGTACTCTTGCTCCGAAGCCGAATGGTTGACTGGAGGCTAGAAGGTTCGCCTTGGGTGTCTGGCTATGCCGTTATCAGGGCACTTTCATTTTGTAGGAGTAGCAGCTCGCAGTCGAGCGTTTTATACCCATTTCGGGAGTTTTGAACACCGAAAGGGGCTGTCTAATTTTGTTGCACGTTGTGAGTTTTATTTCTTTTGCAACAGTGTGTGCCCTAGAGAAGAGCTTGCGCCGCCAGTAATGATCAAGCACTTGTCCTTCCGCTGTCGCTGCGATAGATAATAGTCTTTTGTGGCATTGTGGCACACCTGGTGCTGGTGCTGATGTTGGCTGTTCATGTGTCCGTGGCTTGTTTGGCTCGGGGGGGGGCGGGGGGATCGCACGGCCTTTCATCGCGTGTTCAAGCAAACAACAAGTACACGGTATTTGGTTTTGGGGCTCTAGGGCTGGCCGGGAGTAAAAATTCAGGACTATGCGACTCTTCGACGCCATGCGAGTCACAGAAGTGACTTTTCTATTGCGGAACGTGTGCTGCACATGTCTGTTGGAGAGAACATGTGGGGCGGTCAGGGTGTAGACGATGCTCGACGTCAACGATGCTCGGATTCAAAGTCCCAAGCGGTTTCAAAGGGCGCGTGATCGATAACCGTACATACCTTTGGGCCAATCAACTTTTCTTTTTTCTTTCGTTCTTTCTTTCAGCACCGGTCCACCCTCTTTTCATCACCTATTCACGTGCTTGGATTGGTTCCACTCTACTTGCAGTCCTCGCCTTTTCTTCCACGACGAAATTGGTCCCAAAGAACTGGATGAAGATACACATGCATACTCTGTACGAGGAGAGGAAATACGTTGGACGACATGCGTCCGAAGGAATTCATCGTGCCCTTCATTTGTCCCGAAGGGCGTGGTCAAATTCCGATCCTTCGAAGGAGCGGATGCTGCCCCCCAAAAAATAACCCATCATGATTTTGAGTTTTTGAGTCCGGTAGCGATTTCCCCGAGCTGACGAAAGCTACGCGAACGAGATCGCGGCGGTGCCTTAGCGCGACCAAGACCTCGGCTTTCTCTGTGGGGGTTTTCAAACGCAGCGACACCGGTGCCGAAAGCAAGCTCTTTCTCAGAAAATATAGGCACACAAGCTTTGAAACGCCATTTACTCCACCCTCCGGCTATCTACTTGCGCCTAGTCCCGCCCGTTCTCGCCAGTACCATCGCCTCAATTAAAAATCGAACGTAAATTAAGAAGCAACAGCTACACGTAAGCACTATCACCACTAAAAACTAAAACATGCAGCCTCCACTGCATGTGCAGACTCGGCTGTAGCAACAAACACCAACGAAGCTTGCGTCACTGAAAGGCAGTGCACCCGCCCGCGGAAATAGAGAGGTGCTGTGGGGGTAGTCGGAATTTCGTGCTTTTGGCCGCTGGCTCACTCCCTTTCTCTCAAAACCTCACCATACCACAACACAAACATGCACGTTAGTTACATCAGCCACTCCCTCCCTCCCAACGTCAACCTCCAAAAGGACACAGTAGTTCCATCCGAACTCTCAGAGCTTACCCGCGCTGTGCCAGAATATGCGCCTGTGGGGCGCCGGTCTGTTGCGGGCTCAAGCGTAACCTCGAGGAATAGACTATATCTAGAGAAGGAATATATCCGGAGATCGAAATTCGCAGGATTCATTCCTTCTACATGAATTAATTCCTGGCAGTTACACACGTGAGCCCGCCACAGACCAGCGCCCCGCATTTGCATTCCGTGGCATTCAGCAACCACCTATAGCCCGGTCACAGGCTCATGCCACCCTTCACGGGCTGGTAGAAGAGTTCCTCTCCCACCGAATATGCTCTTCAGAGGGAAGACGAAAACGTACTTCTCTAAAGAGAAACCCGCGGTGACCTGCGTGAAATAAGGGGTGACAAGGAAAACGTTCGGGTAGGGTAGGGTACATGTACAAGCCGGAGGGGGAGGGACGTGTCAACAAGCTGCGCCATGTTGACCTAAAAAATAAGGACCGACTGCTGTGACTGTGACCGACTCATCCATGGCAAGGTTTTTCCTGTTAAGTCCCTCTGCCGGACAAAGGGATCCTGTGATTTTGTTAGTTTCTTGCATCCTACTGGTACCACATATTCACTCTTCCCGAGAAGAGCGCCGTGCGTGTGACAATCTTGGTGGGAGACATCGACATCGACCGTGCTTGCGGGCTGACCCGTGGAATCACGGCGTAGATAGACTGCTGTGCACATGTCTATGGAGAAGAAGGAGCACTGCCTAGCCAGGCAAAACATGTCTTTGCACGGTGCGAGCTTCCGCGAAATTGGTGCGAGATATATGCGTATGTACAGCAGAGGATTCAGGCACGGCAGAAAACCCGACCAACGTTCGACTCCAACAAAAAGTAGAAGAGAGATAAAGCTGGCATGCAGGGGTACTCGGCAGGCGATGAAAGGTACCCCCCTTCTCTCTCCACAACAGGAAAAAATAAACGTCCAGTCTTTCTTACCGCCCGCCTGTACTCAGAGATACACGAACTGAGCAAAATACACATCAATCGCGTTTACACAAATAGTGCTCTCAGCGCACTCAACAATGCATCACCCATCACACCTATTTAATCAACCGTTGGAAACAATCTACGCTGCTCACCGTGCATACGAAAACGTGGGGCTTGTCCGAGTTGTTCATCACACGGGCAGGGAAGCCGAACGTGGAAATGTCGAGGTAGATGGGGTCTCCTCCATCGTGGACGACATATCCCTGCCGCAGCGACGACACCGGGGGAGTTCAGGAAAGGGAAAGGGTGGCGTTTGCGGGAGCGGAGAGGGGGTGGGGGGCTCGCTGACGATATGGCGTACGTACCCCAACCGAACCGATTTGACGGCACACGATCATACCGGCCTACCATCCACCAACACATTGTACGTTGGGTGGTCGCTGCTGCTGCTGCTGCTGCTGCTGCGACGTAGTCTGTGCTTCACCAAAATAAGCGAAGCAAAAGGGAAGGGAACCCTACCTGAACCAAGCTTGAACTGAGAGTACGTTAATACATACGGGGGGTACCACGGTTGCTCCTCTTCAACGAAAACCTTTTCAAAACCACGGGAATGCCGTCGAAGCAGAGGGTGTTCCTGTAACACGCACATTGTTCCAAAAAAATGGTGCCAAGGCCATGGACGTGCACAAGTCCAAGGCAGACTACAGGTGGGCCGATGATCGCGAAGCTCACAAAACGAAGCGCCCGGGTACGCAAAACACGCTGTGCCACTTTCCATCTCATGGTGCTACATATACATGCAGACTTCATGCGCTTGTGAGGAAAACTACTGCAACTATGCCCATTTCCCCTCCCTCGCTCTCACGTTCAGGCCCAATAGGAGGCGCGCCGCCAACCGCTTCGAGACCGGGGAGCAATGCCTCCGGAAGGCCATGACGACCTCTTGCTCTTCGAAAGGCTGGGTGGCGAACACGCCAACCCCCCCCTGTGATTATCGACGGTTCCACAAAAATACGGACGGCACGAGTGAGACACGGGTGTAGTGTAGTTTAGTCTAGCGTAGCGTAGCTCAAGAAAATCATGCTACGTTCCAAGTATCGTGAAAGTGAACTGGGAAGTAGCATGCCTTTGTCCACGGGTCGAAACCTGGTCCGAGGGTCAGGTCGTGACCCGTAACGTATAGGAAACGAAAACGGGTTAGTTGGAACGACCCGCCAACATATCTGCCCATGACAAGCGCGGTTGACCTAGACGGTGAAACCTACCGGTCATGCCTTACGAATATTCCTGCAAAAAATGTAAATTTGAAGCAGACTGAGAGTAGGCCAACCAATGGCGGAAAAGCCAAACATCAAACGAAAAAAAACTACCGTAGCAGCTGCGCGTGTTGTTGCTAGGCAATGAAAGGAAATCCATCGTACTTGTAGCAAGCATTTCGAACAAACACACGCACACACGTGTGCATACCACCCCCGCCTTCGAAAGACAGGACCCGCGACAAACTGCCAAACACCCAGCCAGGCGGTCAAAAACGTGTCCCTCCTACAGTACCCTCTCTCTCTATTCTCTTCTCTTCCTCGCACCTGCGAAGACGCCCCCTTCCGAACGGGGCTGCTCGTCGTAAAATAATGGACGCAGTCGTCGTCCCTTCCAAGCTTCTGGGACACGTCAGCCGCGTCCAGCACTTGCCACACCGGTACCATCTGATTGTGAGGGAGGGCATGGTACGGAGCTCAAGACATCAGACACGTGGAATAGGAATATTTCGGCCGTATGCATGTGTGCTGGTTCAAGTCTACGACGCAAGCTCTCAAAGCAGTTTGGGCTCTCGGTTACTGCCAGCCCTTGTACTAATTTCTCACAACACCACGCTACATGTATATACACACATACGATACAGCCCACGACAAAATCCTTGTGCGTATTCCAAATCGACCGCTTGAGCTATAACATTTAGTGGATACCATCTGCTGACAACAGAAACCCTACCGGTGCAGGCAAGTGCACGGGCAGGCTGGGCGGGCACGGCGAGCTGGACAGGCTGGCGGTCGAAAAGCAGCCTGGTTCGGCGGGTGCACGGCGCACACGAGGGAGGGGCGGGGGGGAGAGGTCCCGTAGGGCATCGTCAAATAAGCCAAACGGCGAGGGGACAGTGATACGCCGTCATCACAAGGCTTCTTCCGCTAACGTCCCCGGACCACCGCATCGGGAGCCCCCTAAACGCTCACTAAAGGTGCTATTGTAACGCGTGAGGCATAAATGGCCATCCACAACCAATAGAGGTACACTACACGCTCACGTTTGGAACTTAACGATACCGAGATCCTTTGTTCATTGTACGCCATGCCTCAAAACACCTTCAAACACCTTGCCCTCGCTATGTGCCCGCATGAGCGCCTCGGCTGCCTCCATTTGCTCGACCGAAGCCACCGCCGCCGCCGTCCCCCCGGCTTTCCTCCTCTTGGGGCACAAGCAAAGAGAGACAGAGAGAGACAGAGAGGGAGAGGGAGGTCAGATTCAAGACAGCGAGGAACGGCATAAGAGCAGCGGAAGAGGGAACACCTCGGACACCCTCGTTTCTAGATTCTAGCCCATTTTCTGCAGTTTGACATGCAAAAATGACGGACGCTGCGATCACCCATAGGCTAAATCAAGCCCTTGTCTGTAAAAATACATATCGACCGAATCAATACGCGTTGCAATTTTCCATTCTTCACGCACACTAAACCAACGTACTTCTTCTGAGGTAAGTACACTTGTTTCTCGGAACAGAAATGGTGAGTATGTGTGCGACCAAGTTCGTCCATCGTCGTGTCAAGAGTCCATTCATGAAAATTGAATCAACACCTTGACAACGACCAGAGGCAGCCCGCTACGAAGCGAAATTTCACGCCAATTTCTCGATAAAATCCAAAATCGTATATTGTAAGCAATTTTTTTTCCGACAAACATCAACCCGACCCAACGATACAGGTGTTAACTCAAAAATATTACACCTCCGCTGCTGCTGCCACCAGGGCGAGGTTTCTCTCTGTGCATTCATTGTCAAACAAGACATAAATCTTTCAATTCAGTACCAAACCACAGAAGCAGTCGAGAAGTTCCCAGGGACGTTGTAGCTGGTAGCTGGGGGGGACGGTGGGACAGCTCGAGATCTACAGTGGAAGCCACTTTGAATGCATGCAGCATGCCGAAGAGCAAATCACCACGCCCACATCTCTGATAGATATCGATCTTACCTCCCCTCTTTCGCCAGTTCGTTCTCCAGAACTGTTCCCCGCCTCCTCCCACCAGAAGCGGTACGGGGGGCCGCGATTGTCTCGGAGGCGTCCGCGGCTTCGGAGGTTAAGTGGGTCCTGTAGATTGTGGGAAAAGTCAGGAAATACGTGAGCGTGGGGTGCAAGGAGTGTCAGTAGTCCGCGTGCTGCTCATCCCAAGGAAGAAGGAGCTTCCCTGACAAGGTGAACTGTGGTACTGCGGTTTCGGACAACCAAAATCCAGTCCGGTAGTTAATCCTGTGATCACACCAAAGTTCTAGATGTCGTTTGTTGGCCATCAAGAGTTGCACGCGAAGGTTTGTACAGGCGTGCAGACGGTTTCGGTCGTGAAGACAAACATCACTACCAAAAGAGATAGGACCGCTGAGCACCGTGTAGAGGGTTTCCACGGACGTTTCGAAAGCCATATACCATGAGCTACAGTATGCATGACTCACCCCCAGTATCCTTGGGACACTCTCCCGGTCCCTTCATTCATGGTGTGCACACGGCTCCGGCGAAGGAGCCGGGCCGAGAGGACGACATTCCGTCTTCGATCATTGCCAAAACCCGGGACGGCGAAAACGACTGTGCAGGCAGGGTGGACGGGGGCGGGGGAGGGGTGGGGCGAGGGTCACAGCTCGTTTGCAACAACGACCGTGAGCGCAGACACGATTCTTCAACAGGGACACGAAGCAATCACCACAACAGGATGCCTCATGCTCCGACACCTAAAGCAGATGAAAAAAATATGGTATTTAGAGACGATGAACACTCCGCTCAAAAATCACGAAATAGAGGCATCAGAGGAGATTTCCACAAAATCATGATGTCCATCGGTTTGCGGTTGCCAGCCGTAGCGAACGCCCGTTTATGGGGAGCAGAAATGCGGGTGTTCTGGAGCTGTAACACTCCCAACTGCCACTTCACTGGCACTAACGTCAGGAGATATTTTCTATGCGTAGAGAAGCACGACGACCGACCCAGCTGTGATACAAGAAGTGCAACGCGGGGGCCCAATATCTTCGTGAACCCTACCCATCGCAGATGCAACACAGCATATAGGTATCCGCCGACGGTACGCAACCGGTCAATTCGCATAACCTCAGTTGGACCGATGTCAGCAGTTTGGTTGCAATGGCGATCTTCCCCTGAATGGAATCACGCTAACGAAAAGAACATGTGTGAAGGACGTAACACAGCTCCCAAAAAAAACAAAAATGCGCCAATCGGGGTATACGGCACACGTTGACGAACACCGCACCCCACTACACTTTAGACACCAAAACACGGCTCTCTCGTTTGGGGATACCAGCCGTAGCGAACGCCCGTTTATGGGGAGCAGAAATGCGGCGTTCTGACCGCGAACTGCCATTTCACTGGCACCGAAGTGCGGGGTTCTTTTTCTACGTGTAGAGAAGCGCACTTCAACCAACCCAGTTGTGATACAAACATGCAACGCGGGGGCCCAATACTTCGTCTTGGTTGTGACGACCGGCGAACCTCCCCCTTCGCAGATGCAACACACCATATAGGTAACCGCGACGGTACGCAACCGGTATTTTGATAATATTAACATTACCCCAGTCGGGCCGATGTCAGCAGATTTCGGTTGAAATGACGAGCTTCCCGTGCATGGAATCACGATAAACGAAAAGAACATGTGTCAAGGTCAATCAAACGGCACAACCTCGTATGTACAGTAACACGGAGACACAAGCTCTTCGACAAGCGCGCTACATGTACACTTTGGTGTGTCGCCTAAACTACTAGTAGCACTGCCACCCTCAACACCGACAGACACCCGACACGATGGTTGGATTATAGCGTGCGAGTCTATGAAATGCTCGCATGCCCACTCATGTTCGTTGGAAGGGTCAAGACACTAGACTACTCAGCGCCACAAAGAGCTTGCTAGTCTAGAGGGGCTGATCCTCTTAACGGGTATAAGAGTCAGTCAGTGCTGACCCGCTGTTTAGTTTCCTGAGATGACCGTTCGAACAAACACCCATCGCCAATGGCGGGCTGGCTACCGATCCAACACACCCCACCCACCTAGCGGGATGAATGTCAGCGAGCTCAAGGAGTGGCGAACTACGGAAACGTACGAAGCACAGCTTGGACAAGCGCAAGTTACTATTCTGAGTCGCTGCAGACTGCAGGTGCTTACACTTCAGATATCGTTGTTGTAGTTCATGACCTCCGGTATTTTGTGTGCTACCCCACGTACTCGATCTCCAAAAAATGCAAGTCGTGTAAAATTCCTCACGTCGCGAATATTGGGGGAACGGTAAACAACACATTCAGGTATACCCTGGCCGAAAAGCGACTCAGCCGGATACGTACTTTTACTCAGGGTGAAACCAGCCTAGCTGAGTGGTCGACGTCCACTATTAACCTGCCGTGTCACAAGAAAGCGTGGGATATACCCTGCCGCGGCTAACTGTCTCTGCCAGTTGTAGCCTGACTTTTAGTAATGTGCACGGCCCTGACGGGAAATGGGCCCCTTCCATCGGCCATTTTGTCCGCGGAAATCACTTTCTGTTCCAACCAAAGCATGCCAAAACACGCGCCTTCCAGCTCCAAACAAATGGTGGCAATCGCCATCCGAGACACAGTCCTCCATGACTGAACGCAGCATGGTTGACAAGTTGACTGAAGCAAAGCATGCATGGAACATCCCAGAAAAATAATCAATGGGTGGGTGGTGGCCGAGAGAGAGGGGAGGGACTCTCTCACACCGAAACCAATCCACAATCCACCCATTCATTACTTTTCTGGGATGTTGCATGCCGCTCTGCGTCAGTCAACTTGTCAACCATGCTGTGTTCGTCATCATTTGTTTGGAGCTGGAAGGCTCGTGTTTTGGCATGCTTTGGTTGGAACAGAAACTGATTTCCGCGGACAAAATGGCCCATGGAAGGGGCCCATTTCCCGTCAGGGCCGTGCACATTACCGAAAATCAGGTTACAATTGGCAAGAGAATATTAACCGCGGCACGGTATACCCCACGCTTTCTTGTGACACGGCAGGTTAATAGTGGACGTCGACCAATCAGAAGGATGGTTTCACCCTGAGTAAAAGCACGTATCCGACTGAGTCGCTTTTCGGCCAGGGTATACCTCAACGTGTTGTTTACCGTTCCCCTAAATATTCGCGACGTGGGGCATTTTACACGACTCGCATTTTTTGGAGATCGGGTACGTGGGGCAGCACACAAAATACCAGAGGTCACGAACTACAACAACGATATCTAAAGTGTAAGCACCTGCAGTCTGCAGCGACTCAGAATAGTAACTTGCGCTTAGGACAAGCAGTGCTGAGTCGCTTTTTGACCAGGGTACAGTATACCCTGACGTGTCGTTTACCCTCCGAGAAACGTTGCCCACCGACACTAATGCTGCCCGTGTGCTGTAACCATTACTAATACCGTACATAAACCAGAGATGGTGACTTGCGTGTGGGAATAAATTTGAAATTTTTATGTAGTGCCAATCGCACCATAAACAGTACAGCACATGACACAATTCAAACAATTTTTTTTTATAAAATGGCAAAAATTATTTTATGCGCGGTAGGAGGGGGTGGTTATGTGAGTAGTGCCCTTGCCTGGATGCTCTTGCTGCCCCGGAAGTCTCGGCAGCGGGGGGACTCGACATGCTGGAGGGCGGTGCTGTCAAGAGTGGGACCAAAGAGACAAGAAACGGGATCATCGGGTCAAGTGGATCATGCACCGTAACATGCTAACACCAGCTGGAGTCAGGATCATCGCCCGTGCAAATGAGGCGGAAAACACACACACCACTTCAAAAAGCAAAGAAGGTGTGTGCTGGATGTACACCGAGACAAGTAGAGAATTGACAAAAGAAAGCTGGTCACGCAGACAGCAACATCTACTTGTTCTAATAATTTGTGGAGCGGTCAAACCTCTCGACGAGAAAAAGCTCCCGAAGAGACAAAAGCTCCCGACGAGACAAAGCTCTCGGAGAGGCAATCGCTCTTGAAGAGACACAAAGCTCCCGAACAGACACAAGGGCTCCAAGAGACAAAAGCTCCCGACGAGACAAAAGCTCCCGAAGAGACAAAAGCTCTCGAGACAAAAGCTCTCCAAGAGACGAGATAAGACTGTCTAATAGACGAGGCAAAAGCTCTCTAATAGATGAGACGGTTCCAACACCGCCAATTTGCCTCCGCCCCACTCTTTGCTGCGGCGTAGTCGAGCTTTAAAAATGGCCCTGGGAGGTTATGTTTCGCACGGAAAATCTCTTGAGTAACGTACTTCCAAATATCGACAAATATCTGGCCTGTACTTCGGGTGACTGAGGCCCGTGGGGGCAAGGACCGGCTAGGGCGTGCGTCGAGAAAGGGAGAGGGGGCGAGCACAGTCGGCTGGTATTGGAACTTGTTGTAGCTGCGTGAGGCAACCGCGCACACTACGGTCATCAGGGTTCGACTGGCAACCGACTCACGAATAAAACAAAAGACAAGATTCGGCACCACCAGCGGAACTCACCTCGCGCACAACACGGCGCCCGTCATATCCAACAGGCGTGGTCTTATCTCACATGTGTCGTTCGATGCAGCCAATAGCTCCGCCGACAAACACGAACGTCGTAGATACGACGCGCGACGAAAAATGATACATGTCCCGTTTCAACTCCCATCTTTTCGGCAGACCAAGCAGACCCAGCAGAGTCAGTGGACGGAAGATGCGCAGACTGTGCCTCTTGTGCAGGCAGTCCTTGGTCGCTGGTGCCGCCGGCGGCGGCCTGCGGAGAAGGCAGCGCTCGCTGGTGCTGGTCTGTGCGCGCAAATTGGCAAGGAGAGAGGAGAAGGAAGGGGGAACAAAACTTGTGTGAGCCGGTGGAGAAGGGCAAGCGCCTCGGGGGAGACAGGGGAGACAGGGGAGACGGGAGAGATAGCGGAAACAGCGGAGATTACTAAAAGTGGGGTAGTATTAACTTCTAAAACAAATCACGCACCCCCCCGCGCGCGCGCTCGGTACTGAAAGCACACAGACGACTACTATCCGTTACAAATATACAGAACAATACAGCAGCATGGAAATCCGTGTGGTATATTACAAATGCAACACGGCTATGATGTAGCAGCGCAGACACTAATGTACAAAAAAAACTAGACTTCCAGTACCTTCGTTCAGGCTTGCCGAGCTGGCTCTCTCTTCTCTCTGCTCTGTGTCCAGGGAAACAGATTTAACCATCCTCCTCGCTGGAGATGGCTCTCGAGAGTTTGAGAGGATGTGCCCCCAGACGGATGCCCAGCCCATGGCTCGCGCCAAAGCAACACCCTCAAAAGAACCAGCGGGTGACGGCCGGTGCGCGGTGATGATATGGTTCCGTCGCTCTCTGCGTGTTTGCACAGCACGGGCGAGGGGCAACACACAACCTCTTGAGCCGTTGCTCTTTGCAACGCAAAAATATCCCCAGCTGTTGCATGAACACAGCAGGCACACGGACGGATACGATATACAGAATTCTGAGTTCCTGTTTCGCACACCTCGCCCATGCGACAGAAATACGGTAATGAGCAGGGAGGCACATCTCATCATGGTTTCAAGATCACGCACGATCGGCTACAATTATAGATAGCTTGGCAGTCATGGCGTGAGCTTGGCATGACATGCTACAGCACACAGTCGCAGCAATACTACAGCCGTCTTGCAACTCTCTGTCGCATTTATGAAAAGAAGGGAAAAAGAAGGAGTCAATGCCGCGAAGAGAGAGAGAGAGAGAGAGAGAGAGAGAGAGAGGAGGGAAGGCATTTTGAATTCGGCAGTTTGATGATGTTGGGCCCAGTCACCCACGCTGCCTTCCTCTCAGTTCTGTACGAAATTTAAATTTATCAATACAAGAGCCAGGCGCCCACCACTCATGGTCTCGGCACTGCCAGGAGAAACATAAGCAAAGGGACCTGACGGAGAACTACAATAGCTGCAGCTAGCTGCGTACAGGCATGTATATGCCTACATGGGCACCGCCGTTCTATGCTGTAGTCTACATATCAACGTCTGCGTATCGTTCATTTGTCTCTTTTCTGCTGTGTTCAAAAAATGTATTTCCGCGATCTGGGATTCTCCGGAGATTGCGCCGCTCTCTCTTCTGCTCGTCTGCCACCATCAGGCAGGGCGGATGGGGGTGGCCGGTGTGTGCGCGCGCGCACTCTTGTGTGTGTAGTAGATATATAGCGAGGAAACCAAGAGCCAAACCGATGGCTGGACCGTTGGGGGATCCCCAGCAAATGATCCGCGGGTATTCATCGGTTGGGTTCTCTAGTGTTAGGTGTGTGTACACAGCAGTCGGTCGTGCTGGCCAACAAAGCAGACCTTGGCTACCGACACTTGTGTGTCCCGTCTCTCAAATCAACCTCATCGCAGCAACAAGTCAGACACGGTGTTAGCTCAGCTCACACTTTCATGTCCTACAGCAGGGAGAGGGAGGAAATAACCCACAAGTCTCAAAAGATGGAAGAGTTGACAGTTGACAGGACTTATCAAAGTCAAACAAACTCGAAAATGATTTTTGGGGGCGTCACTGCTGCTGCTGCGTGCTTCTGCTGTGCGCGGTGTGTTTCGCCACAAGCATCCGGGAATTACCAATGACCATCACGTCTCAATTCCTGAAACCGTTTGCTCTGTTGTCTGGCCTGCGTCCTTACCTTTTGAATCATTTCTGCCGCCACATGTTGGTCGTGCGGGAAGTGAGTTCACTCGTTCACTCCACCGTTATCGGCCCGTCTTCTGGACTATGAAGGCACGAAGGCGGGCAAAACAATCCTACTACTTGTACTCGTGCCCGATCGGGAACGCGATTGCGACAGAACCAACGTTAAAACTGTTCTTATAATGTCTCTGAACATTGTTACACACAGCTGCATCACCTCGGGGACTTAACATTTCCCAGGCGGACCTCCCTCGAGGGGGAGGGGGGGGCATGGAGGGAGTCACGGGCCCGTGTTGGGGCAATCGAGCCTCACAGCGAAGGAATATGGTGCTTGCCGCCTTTGGTTTTTCGAATTGTGAAAAACACACATCTATCTTTCTTCCGTCAAACCAACTAGCATACGCCCTGCAACCCTCGTGTAGTCCGGGGCATAGATGAAGCTCGCTCAAGACGGGAGAAAGACGCAGGCAAGGGCAACCGCGGGCGGCACGGCGATGCATCACCTGCAGTACACGAACGACAGCACTGGTTTGGAACTTCTCTGAACATGATACATTTGAAACTTCAAAAATTCAAATTTATCATGTTCAGAGTGAGCCGACGCCAAACTACGCACGCGGGAAGCAGTAGTACATAGGTTAGGTACGCCTGGGCTGGGTGAAGGTTTCCCGATTGTAGCCAGTCATCTTCATATGCTACCATGGGCCGATATCGTTAGTATTCACACAATTCTACCTTCCGTGAGGCGCTCGTGATATTCTATGCAGACTACAGCATTGCATATCACACGACCGAATTCACTATGTACATACGTACGTGAGATTTGTGCAAGACGCGTTGGACCCGGGAGCAAAAGGCTCCACAATTTCTCCGAGCTACCATACAGCAGCTTCCGGGAAAACAGAGAGAGAAAACGAGAATGCAAGGAATTCTCCATGCGCGATAACGAATTTAGAGCATGCGAGCTGATCCAACAACACTCACGCCAAGTTATTACATGGTGTTCTCTGGGAGTTGACAACAAGACTACTATTGGACAGCCGAAGGCGTAGTGCAGTGCACCTAGCGACAAAGAGACACCACCCCCCGGATGAATACCCACTGCCTGCTGCCCCGGTTCCAAACCCGCGTCCATCCACAGCGCCGTGTGCGTGCGCACGCTCGCCATGACCTCGTACTTGGGGCCGACCAGCAGTACCCTGCCCACCGCGGACGAGTGCCCCTTGAGAATCTTGGTCAGCTTGCCGCCTTCCGCGCACCAGGCGTAGATGCCGCTGCCTTCGGAGCCGGGCAGGACGTACTCCACGCTCGGAGTGAAGCACGCGTCCAGCTCCGAGTGCAGGTCGTTCTGGTGCCCACTGAACACCTGGATCTATCTGTAGTTGTAGAGTCGTATGCATAGCAAGCGGGGCGCACGGCCAGCCAGTGCGGGTGCGAACAGCGTGGTCGTAAGTAATGGTCGCGGTGAGGTCGGGGCGAGGGTAAAAAGAAAGATGCGGTGCTGTTATTGCCATAGGAAAATTCTTGTTGCCGTAATGAGGTTCCCGTTGCTCTTGTGCAGGCGGTATCTTTGACAACGTTAACGTTTTCACAGCCCAAAGAGATATACAGGTTCTGAGGTTTCTTACCGTAGAATAATGCTACCGTGATAAAAACAGGGTGAGGCCAAGGCTAAGCCGTACCTTGCGTGTGGTGCGGCGTGGCAGGCTCGTACCTCATGAACGATACACCCAGCTCTTTGACGCCCGTCAGGCGAGGGTAGTGTGACAGCTAAATCCCTAGGAGAAAAAATACAGAAAACCTGAGTGGCAAAAAGAAGCAGCAACTCATCGAATCACATGCACAACCAAAGATCGACAACAACGAAAGAGTTGGCCGTCGTAACCATTTAGTGCGGTCCCGGATTAGAGATGTTTAGTGCGCTGTTGAAGGGACGGACGTGAAGGGTAAGTCGCAATTACGGGCGTAGGAAAATGGACATAACTGTAAAACAATGCGAAGAAATACTAGCTCGACGACGGCCCGTATCGCTACCGTATCACTCCATCCAATGTATTCAGTATGATCGTACACCTTCTGATGTTTCACCACGAACGTGTCGAGCGAGTCCTTTCAGTACAGTCGTGTCCACCGTCAGAAACTTCGCTGTAAAACAAGACGCGAAATGTCACAACAAGAAAAAACACGAACGCACACGGCGAGCGTTTGGTCAGTTGCGTAGCTTTGGGCCACGATCCGACAAAATATATCCCTACAACAAGCAGAATGCATCTTGCACGAACAGGCAATAGTCGGGGTAGATAAACGACTTACAATGTAGCACAGGGCGGATTGTCGGGTTCATCGTCTTCTGTAAATGAAAAAATCGATAGACAGACAATACAAGATAGGTCGGCTATGTTGCAAGTGATACTGCCTCGGCAAGCATTGGCGATAGCACGGCAAACAAACAACCGGCCGCATACAATACCCGTTGCGCGACACGAAACGGCATGTGCTCCGCCGAAAACAACAGGCATACCACCATCACCACCACAGCAGCAGCAACAACAGGGAAATAAGCTGTTTTTAATCTCCGCGTCAAGGCCGGCGCCCAAGCCATGCGAGGGAAAAGAAAATAGGGAAGAATCAACAAGAACCTGTCACCAAATCTGCCCCGGTTCGCGCGGTTGACGTTCACGGTGAAACCCACGGGTCATGCCTGACGAATTCCTGAAAATCAAATGCAAGGCAGCAACAGCAGCTGCTCGGCAGCCTCTCTATTCATTTCTCCAACACCACACGTGCTACACATGATACAAACAACAAACCTTAGTGGGTATGTGATCCAGGTCAGCCGCTTGAGATATTTAATGGAGATGCCGTCTGCTGAAAACAGGAACCTTACCGGTCGGCCGGCGGACGAATAGGGAAGAACTTCTTCGCCCAGAACAGCCGAGTGCAGGGCCGCCACTGGCCTGGTGGGGCGGCGCACACGAGGGGGGGGGGGGGGGGCGTTTGGGAATTGTTGGTAAGGCCGCGCAGCGAGGGGATGGCGAGGACAATATACGCCGTCATCTACAAAGGTGGGTCGGGTGAGTAGCCTGCTCCTTCCTACTCGACACACCAGCGTTTAGGAAGACTTTGTTTTAACTCCCAAAAGGGCGTCAGGTTCATCCAACCTCGTCGGGCAGGAGGGAATGATGGGGGTGAAGGGAAGGGTATCAGTACTCCCCACACACAACATTCCCATCAACAAACGCTTAACAATTCGTAACGCATGAGAGGAGGGAATCGAAAAGATCCTCACAAAATGCCAGACCTGGTCAATACCCCAAGGTCGGATATATGTATTCGGGGAAGCGACACATTAATAGGGTATGCCTTGGTCAAAAAGCGACACAGCCGGGTTCACACGTTTGATCAGCGTGACATAACCCTTGCTGATTGGTCGATGCCCACTATATTAACCTGCCAGCGTCACATATATCCCGGGAATCGCCGGCCGTGGCTACGTCCCTGCCATTGTATCCCAATTTTCGGAAATTTCGCCGGCCCTGACGGGAAATGGTCCCCTTCCGTTGGCAATTTTCTCTGCAGAAGCGCCTTCTGCTCCAGCCAAAGGACACTAAATCACGAACCTTCGAGCTCCATACGGAACATGCACGGGACATTCTACTGTTTGCGCAGAAGTAGTGGCGTGCAGATACCGCTACATGGACCCTGGGGGTAAGAAATGTTCATCATGAGGTGGTAAAACAGCACGGACGGTACACGGCAGTGCTATTCACAGCTGCTGTTTGGATGGAGGCGCCACAACAAGACCAAGATGTGTTCAACACAAACGCTGCATTTGCTGCACGGTGATCGAGCTCTTACTCTTCGCGCGTACATAACTTGGTTGGAACTCGCCGGATTCCACTTCCCCTTACCCCGAGCGTTGGCCCTATCCCAAAAGAGCGCAAGCCGTGCGCGCGATAGTTAAGTGACATGTTATGTTCTTTGTCTTGCGGGTTCGCGATATACTGCCCTGCTAAGCTCAACCGCCGTCTGGAAGCATCAGCTTCTCTCGGATCGAAGAAATTTCGATGCCGCTTCCGGCGTAACTTTGATAGCTCGCCCCGCCCCCGGCCCCCTCACACGCAGCCTCACGACCCACAGCCACGCGCTCTTGACGGATGGCACCATTTGAACCAAGTCATCGTGTCGGAGGACTTGATGTTATTGTCTGTGCTGCCGGTACACCAAGACGACGACATGATATGGTAGAGGGCGGTCCCTTCACCCCCACGTAGTGAGTGCCGTGGATCATCCCGCAGCCGAACTCTTTTGGTGTGTTGGTATATGCAGTCATTTTGTGGCAACCCTCCACGGCGTTGATAAGAGTCGCTCTCCTGTCAGACCACGCGCGAGTCAACCAAAGGAAAATGCACGGTTGCTGGATGCCGTGTACTGTATTCACAAAAGACAAGAGAGGTGGACCAAGTCTTGAATCAACCTCATGGGTGCTGGGGTGAGAGGAAGCCTCGACAGCGGCGTGCACCACATTTGTCAGAGAGTAACACAATCCCTGTCGGGTGGGATCGTCCAAGCTCGATCCATCCCTGTATTCTACACCAGAAAAAGGGGGTTGTTGCCAATCAGACATATGTGTAGGTTGCTATTTAGCATAAACAAGGCAGCCATGTATGTATGTTTGGACAGCCCCTCAGAAGAACATCAGATCAATACAACACAACGTCGCGCGTTTCTATAGACTACACACCCGAGGGAGAGACGGAAACTTGCGAAACCGGCCTTGCGAGTTCGTCGCAAGGTGGCATTGTTGTGCCAGTATGGTAATACGCACAACACACGGATGGTGAGGAACAACATCAGCCTATTGTAGTCTGGAGAGCATATTCCCTGTACGACCGAGAGTAGATCTTGTCACGATTACCTGCAATTTCGTTTTCTTTCGAAGCCATGCTTCACAAGGCCGCAGCGTGTAACATCTGCATCTACAGTACCATGCGAGGCTGAGGGTTGGTTGCAGCAACGGCGGTCCTGCCTTCTCGACCAGATGTTATCAGACTATCGACGTGTCTACATCTGGTAGACATGTGGTACATGTTGCAGCATACATGGGCATGGGCGGACATGTTGCCACCAGCCGCCGAGGAAAATGTGATGGATCAGAAATTGCTCACTTGTCGCTGCCTCACGGGGTGGGCCCTCGCAGCGGAATACATACAGGCCACAACGCTTCCACCATGAAACCCCTACCCCATCAGCCATGGCCATCGCAAGGAGGTCGAAGACTCCCGTCATCTCGTCCGTTGCCCCTGCCAACTCTCTTCAAGACCAGAGAGCCGGTGTCGTTGTGGTGATCTTCCTTCCCAAAACAACGGCCTGGATTCTTCGCCTGAAGGATACAATACCCTCTGGTGACCATTGCCTAGATCGTCAGGCTGTGAGTGACCATTGATCATTCTAGACTTGGAAGAGGGGGGAGAAGCAGCAGGCCAAGAGGCAGAGCGTGCGGTGTGGGCGGCTCATGATATCCTGCCTGCGGCTGCGCGAGGGGGGTACGCGAATCGCTCTCTGCCGTAATTATTCAACCATCATGCGGAGCCCCCAGCCTCTCCAGGACAAGAGTCCAGTGCAGTGCGCTGTTCAACTTGCTCAGCGTTGTAGTAGACAGAGAGCATTGTGAGCATCATCGAGTCATGAGAGGGTCCAGGAATAGAGGTGGTTTCGATAGATCCACCGATGCCGGAGTTATTAGATCGCGCAGCACGAGCTTTGACCAGCACCACAACTTCCGCAGTCATGTAGCGTCTCCGACAAGCACGCCCAGCAGAGGCGGCCGCCGGAGGCTGGAGGGGAGGTCTGTGCCTCGCGCAGGCGCTGAGGAGCCGGCAGTGACTTCGGATGGATCGACCATCTTCGCCTTGAGTGAGTTACTGCTATGTAGGCTGGCAGCGCGGAACTGCTTCTTCGTGTTCATCCAACACCGGTGTAGTAAATAGCAATTGGAAGGATGCGTGCATTGTCGTCTCACCCATCACGCCGAGCTCTCCTCTCTCTCGCTGCACCCCCTGCTCGTGGTCAATGCGACCCATGCACCAGAGCATGTGTACGTATCACTCAGCGCTCCCTCCTGTGTTGCCTTGCACGACGGGAGGCCCCGCTGCCGCTCGCAGTGTTTGTTTGGCTGCTTTCCCGTTGCCTACCCGCCTCCGCACCATGACAGCGTCGTCGTTGAAGTGTTGAGTCGTCAACCCACGAAGCCGTAAGGCTGCCCCCCCATACGATGTTCCCCCGGCAGCATCACATGTACGCGGCGTGTACAGAGTTTTGCCGAGTGACTTCCTTACATGGCAGCATCGGGTCCTTTTTTCCAGGTTGGCGCGAAGTTGTTCCCCCAGACGGATAGATTTCGCAGGGAATTCGGACAAGTTTATTTTGAACCTACGTTGCTGTGGAAAGGGGTCGACAGCCGCAGTCTTGAAAATCGTAGCGTAAGCGTCCAATGCAGCTTCAGTGCCATCTGCAATCTACATACCCTACAAGGAAGTCATTGACCCTGATCCGTGAGAGGCTTGGGGATTGTTGCTGCCCCAAGGCTCAGATGTAGCTGCACTGGTCCAACCCTCAGCAGCCTGTGCCGACGACCGCTTGCACATGTAGTCTTACCCAATCGCAACACCATCCACCCAACCAGAAGCACGGGATGAACGACAACAGAAGGAGATACTAGCGACGAGTGCACCACCTGTTGCACATATTTAGGCAATGCAAATTTAAGGCGGGGGCATACATACGAACCACGACCCAAATTGAACCGTTTCTTAATTACGGGTCCCACATTTTATCTGTAGTTTCTCTCGCGGCGGCCGGGGGGGAGGGGGTAAGAGGGAGTGGACTCGTGGCGACAACGGGGCTACATGTAAATACCCCGCCGGTCTTTTACCCAAAGTACACGAGGGGGAATTAAGCCAGCCCGATATTTTGGAAGGGATGCGTCGAGTAGTAGCGCTGCTGCCCACCATCAACAGGAAGAGGAAGCGAGAGCGATAAAAAACAGTCAACGTGGCGGGCATAGCATTCATAGAAGCTGCATCTACATACCGCGGGGCGCACAAGGTACAACTCCCCCTGCACCGACAAGCTCAACTATTTACTCTAAGCAAACAGAGCGACGACGCCGAAAATGATGGCGTTGGTGTGCGCCGTCTCATCGAGAGCATTCCCACAAGGTACCGTTCATCTTGACACCCTCTTCATCGCGAAGTGATCGAGAAGTGATGGAGGTTTGAAGCTCGGCCCAGGTGGTGTGGTGTCGTACGCGACGTACTGTAACCGCACGCGTGTTTCACGTAGGTTCTGGAGTCGTGGGCGCCTCCACTAAAAATGTCGGGTGGCAAGAGCGACCCCAAACCCAAAGCAACGATGGCAGCCATTTATCCTGAACCCAGTGTTTGCTGCCATTGAAATTGAAACAGCAACACTCACCTGCAGATTCAGGCATATCGGCGCCAGCGGCAGCAATGCAACGGACCGAACGGCAATCCACACTCAACCAAGGAGTGAAGCACCAAACTTGGAAGCAAGACGGCAGCATGCGAAGGGGTTATTTATGTCATCGTTTGGTGTCGGGCGTACGGCCTGCCACGGAGGCCGCAAACGGGCGGAGAAGAGGCACGATCACACAAGCATGTCTATTGGCCGACTGCAGCACGTTTTTACGTATATCCGTAACGTACCGTGACCCTGCCGTGTCGTTTGCCCGGACATATTTTTGTTGAGCAGGAGCCCCGGACGTTGTGTGCTGCGGTGACAAGTCCCGAGGTAGAAAGCTAAGGGTCGTTTGCCTTTCGGACACGCACGGCAAACACCACGCCATGCGGCACACGATACCGGGTATGTACGGTGTGTTTTGTGGTGCATTAGAATCGCAACCGGCTGACAAATGGAAGACGAGTCGTGTGTGCCGTTGACCCATGGGTGTTGTGTATAATTTGGAAGTACTGCAGTTTGTTGCCTCGCGTATCGCGCTAATTTGTTCTCGGCGGGCTCGTTTTTGCGTGTGTTTTTCGGTGGCAGTGGCGCAGATGCTGGTGCTGCGTTTTGTTTTTGCATTTTTTGCGTTGATTGGTACCACCGTTCGGAGATCCGTTCTTTTTTGTGTCGACATCGATCGGTAGTTTTGACAGACGAAACGATGCTGGCTCTTGTGCATTCGTCTATTGTTTCCATTCCTGAGAAAATCGCGTGGAGACACGCAGGATACACGCAGAAATAGGGTTTCTGTCTCCCCCACAAGCTAATCTCGTTTACGTTCCCTTGTGTGCTTCCGTCTCTGCGCGCGGCGGTTTCATGCGCCCGCCTACGCGATTTGACGACGAAAACATTCTGCTCCAAGACGGCGACATATTGATTCACTGCGGCGACTTTTCGACAAAGCTTCAGCAGCGAGACTTCGAGGCAGCCGTGGAGGATTTCGACCGGTTTCTGGGCTCTCTGGGGCACCGGCACAAGGTAGGGAGGGTATGGTTGGTCTAGGTCTCGGTGGGTTTTGGTCGTCGGGTAGGCGAAATTGCAGATTATATTGTTGTTGTGTGCTTTATTCGCTCGATTTTCTGCCCTTGTGGCCACGAGCTCATGTTCCAGAACGCAATGAAATGCTGCCGCAAAACGTTTGGGGCAGTGTGCCATGTCTCGAGCTGTGACATGGTTCGGGTAACATCTTCGACTGTCGTCGTATATGCGGCTACGCATTTCTGCTTGTTTTTTTTTTTGCAGCTGTTGCCGAGCTGGTTGTGATGTTCGCGTATATGTGTTTCCGTGTTTTTTCGTGTGTACCCGTCGGTTCCGCGTCTGTGTGTCTCTGTTGCCGCCGTGGTATGTTCGTCGCCTGCTGCGTTTTCCTTCTTCTTTTTTTTTTGCATGTGTCTCGTGTTTTATTATTTTGTTTTTGCTTCTTTCTTTGTTTCTCTATTTCACGAAACTATGCCCCCTCTCTGCGCTTGGCGCCCCCTTCCCGTCAGCTCGTCATCGCCGGCAACCACGAGATCGCCTTTAACCACTACACAAGAGAGCAGATACAGCGCCGTATAAGGTGACCGGAGCTCGAATGGATCGCGATACACATACCTATCTGCCAATCGACACATACATGGCGCCATATATAGGGGGGGGGGGGGGGTTCTACAGATATTTTGGCCGCTGCAGCTTCCCGGCCATCAAACCGATCGCGGCTGTAACATGTCATCGGTCTGCCCCTATCACTACTTCCGGTGTTCTAAATTGGGGGGGGGGTTCTACAGATATTTTGGCCGCTGCAGCTTCCCGGCCATCAAACCGATCGCGGCTGTAACATGTCATCGGTCTGCCCCTATCACTACTTCCGGTGTTCCTAGTTTAGCCGCTCACACCGCCAAAACCTCGTGATTTGTTACCCACTGCTAAGTGGCCTCTGCTAGTAGATATCGCACAGCAACGCCCGTTTTTATGCTTGTTTCGGGGTGGACCGGTCGAGAATTGGCTTCCAAAACCCCGCTCGGCGCATGTTGTGGCATTTTAGAGCTGTCTACACGAAAGGAGACTAAAGCATAGTACTTGTCTCTTTACTGACCTGTGTGTCGATTGACGTGATACGTAGGTCGCATCACGGCGGGAGCTTGCACGTGTACACGAGCCAACACAGCAAGTACCCACTCTGTAGTTGTTGATAGACGGGTACAGTACGCCGGTGACACGCTGCGGTGTGAATCAAAAGCAAAACACATACATGCAAACGTCTTGAAATTTACGGAATTTCGATGAGATGCAAACCCAAGATAGAGTACGGCGCAAGAGCGAGGGGGGGGGGGGGGTACCTCCCTGGCTGACCATTGCGACCGTATCACCGGTCGTACGGTGGTGGACTCGAGACCCGGCCACACACACGCACACACGCACGTGCGATCGATCGCCAGTTCTAATATTAGTAATTGCATGCGGTGATAAAAATTGTGTCGCGGTCGAGGTGATACGCCACGCTATGGAAGAATTTGGAAGTCTTCTCGTGTTCTTTTTTGGTTTGGTTTGTCCCATTCCTCGATCGGAATGTATTCAGTGTTGGACTGGACATTGGGGCACCCACCCCTTTTCGTCGTGCCATCAACGCAAGTCGTGACGTGGATGCGCGTTGACGACGCGCGTCTGCAACGAGCGATGTTCGGACGGGCAGGCTTTTGTCGAAGAGCGGTGTAGTTGCAGAAGAGGCCGCCGCCTGCTTGCTGTGTGGCGTTTTATTTTTATTTTTTTCCGACCCGAGGACATGAACGCCACCGTCCTTTTTTCCGTAAGCTGGCTTTGTAAACGGAGCGGTGTTTGTTGGGGTGTATTTTACGGTGCGTTGTCAGGTCAGTAGTACGCTGCAAGCAGGAACATTACTAAAAAACAAAAATGTTGTGGCGGGGCGATGTGCCACCGCAGCACGGAAGTCGAGTTTGTTGCGGCCTTTGTGCGTTGTTTCTTCAGTTTGTGTGATGTCTCTTTTTGCGGCTTCCATCGTGTCACGCCGCGACATGTTACACACCCTTTCTGCCGTGCTACACGTACGTATGTTGTACCATTTTTTTCTTTTTGTTTTTGTTTCTGCAATTGGTCATCCTGTTGTTTCCTTCCTCTTCTTCGCTCCTTTTTGTGTTTGTTGTTCTTTGTGCAGCAACGCGACCTACCTTGAAGACTCCGAGACAACCGTGGAGGGGCTCAAGTTCTACGGGACTCCGTGGACGAACTCGTCCCACATGGTGAGGTCGAGCGTGGTGACAACAAAAACAAAAAAAACAGTGGCTCAGTGTCTGCTCTCAAGACTGCCGTGTAGTCGAGAACGGTTCCCTGATGGTATTGTCACTATGCTGATGTTAATAGATTGCTTGGTGTGTCCTTTGCAGAGAATGGGGGCTTGTTCGTGAGCCGCACGCTTGCTGCTGCCTGCACCATTTGTTGCCGCGCACGCGTGTGGCTTTCTCGCCCCCGTCCGTTGTTTTGTAGGTGCCCATGAGAGGCCGCCCCCCCCTCCTCCTGTTCTATTTACCCTTCTTTCACCTCGTGGCGTTTATTTTTGGGCGTACACTTTGCTTGTGATCACGGACTGTTGTAGACACGCCATTCACTATGCTTGTGATCACGGGCTGCTGTTGTGGAGATGTCTGGCGGCGAGCTCGTGTGGAGAGAAACAGACCGAAACATTTGGCGTGTATTGTAGTGTTGGCCCCGTTTCTCTCGTTCCCCGGGCGACCTCAGCTGCTACACACACGTCACGCGCACGCCCTTGTTTCTTCCGGAAAGCTCTTTGAGGCTTCCTTCACCGCTAGCCTCGACAAGAGCGCAGCGTTCAGCAGACGGCAAAACGAAACAACGAGCTTTTATTGCGTGCAAGAGAGGCACGGTGGTTTAGTAGAGTACATACCGCCGGTGGAATAATTTCACGTGCATACGGGGCTCTGAAACAGTTGATGGCCACTGCTGTCTCGACTGAGATGCCCTTGGGTCCCGTGAACCAGATGCCCGTACGCTCCTCCGTGAACCACGCTCGGAGGCAAAAAAGACGGCAAGGATGCCTCCCTACCCCGGATACACCCCGCGAAGAATCTTACACGCGGACCCACACTCCCGCACCCCGCGACTCACACTCCCGCCGAGCTGGCCCAGTCGGGTCACTCGCTCCACCCTCAACGACTAATTGCAACGACTATTGTTGTCATTGTTGTGTTGGCGTGCTTACGTTTTTCCCCCAACAGGGGTTCAGCTGCAGGGGCGCGCAGCTGGAGGGCGTGTGGTCCGCGATTCCGGAGGGCGTGGACATTCTCCTGACGCACATGCCGCCATTCAACAGGCTGGATCTTGCGTTCGACCGCGGCAGCCACGCGAAAGCGGACCCTTGCCCGGTGTGCGGAGAGACTCATCGAAGGTATGCATAGGTGGATAACACGTGTTGTTGCTTGCGTTTTTGATGGTAGATCGGCACGCGCTGTTTGCAGATACGATGTTGTTGTTGCTGCTGCTGCTGCCTGCTATCGCGGCTGAATGAGGTGGTGTTGTCGTTGTTGTTGTTTTTTGCCGGTGTTTGTTGTCGTTCGCGTTCGGCTCGCCATTACAATCTAGCCCTCAGCCGCGAAAGCCCTCACTTCTCGACTCCCCCGGAACAACCCATGCAAAAATCGTCTTTGTCGCATCCTTGGTATGAGGTATAAAAGAACCACACAGTAGTTGAAAGGCTCGTGGTAGATTTAGACCAAGCCCTAGCGTTGTGTCTGAGGCGCCAAGCCAGAGTGCGGGCGATCGTGTCCCCTTGTGCAGGAGTACCACACAGCAACGAGGTGGCTCGCCCGACGCAGGGCAGTTAGTTCACCCCCGAGCACTCGCTGAACTGAAAGGCTCCACGCTGAACCTTTGTCTTGTTGCTGTTATTTCTGCTGCTGCTGCTGCTGCTGCTGCCGCTGTCGTTGGCGGGTGCACAGCTTCGCGCACTGGGGAAGCTGGAGCCTGACGGACCGAGTGGCCGAGTTGAAGCCAAAGGTGCGCACGCCACCGCTGTCCAAGAGTGAAGCATCAGGAAAAAAGCAGCATCCCGCCCTTGTTTTTTTTTTTTTTTTTGCTCTGTCCGTTGTCAGCAGTCTGGTATTTTCGCTCAACGTCGGGGTGCCAGCCACCCTTCATATTGTCGTCTTGACAGATACGTAGCACCGGGACCCCCGCTCCGCAACCCCCCAATTCCCGGCAACAAAATTTACACAGCGAGGATCCCCCTGTACAGTAGAGCAAACAGCAGACGAGTACCACAGCAGCCTAAGTTGCTGACGTACTGCACATCAGTTGCATTGGTGTTCCAGCGGTGTTGTTTTTCCCTTGGATGGATGTAGGGTCCGGTGCCATTCGCCGCCGTAGGTTGAGCGCCAGGTCGCACGTGTAATGAGTCTTGTCCCTGTCCTCACCGCCTCCACCGCCCCCCTTTCCCTCTTCTTCTGGACAATCGGGCATGCTTGCTTGCTGATTGGCCGCCGAACAGGTCCACGTGTTTGGCCACGTCCACAACTCCCACGGCATCATCAGGAAGGACGACACCGTGTACATAAACGCCGCGCAGGACGAGAACCAGCAGCCCATATTCTTCGACATTTGGGTTTGATCGCCCAGGGTGTGGCGTTGGCGGAAGCCGTCGCTGCTGTATAGCGTGCATGGAAGCCTGCCTGCGGACCGAGCGAAAGCTCTGGGTACATAAAATATATTTTTTTAATTTTTTTTTGCGGTGCGTTTGTTTTGTTGTCTAGTGGTGGATGTTTTTAAGTGGAGAGGTCACACACCGATTGGCCGGCCTGGATAAGGGCCTTTTGGGTATTGCTGTTGCTGTTGCTGTCGCTGCTGCTGTCACCGCAGTGCAGGATGCGGTTGTCGTTGACATTCCGATTTTTCGAACGCCGAAGTAGTGGGTGCGAACCCCCCTTGTACCCCCCCCCCGGCCATTATGCTCGTGCCAAAAGTAGAGACTGCAAGGAATTGCCGTTTCGCGTTGGCAGCAGTTATTTTTTGCCTGTTGAATTTAACAAAGAAGCCGAGCGCCCCGTTTGGTGCTAAAATGGTGCTGGGCACCCATCTCAGCAAGAATTGATCTATTTTG
This sequence comes from Ectocarpus siliculosus, assembly GCA_000310025.1. Taxonomy (NCBI): domain Eukaryota; class Phaeophyceae; order Ectocarpales; family Ectocarpaceae; genus Ectocarpus; species Ectocarpus siliculosus. The sequence goes on along the minus strand of FN649751.1, from coordinate 2,065,810 downwards.
TCGGAGGGGTAACACAACCGGAGCGACATTGTGCGGATCGTAGATAAGCGTAGCGTAGTCTGGTATTCTCTCCCAGAGGACAGCCAGGCACAACATGTGCGTGCCGATTTTTGCTCTTTGGTGGTGTTTGCGTATGATCGTGGGGTACGGGCACGGGGAGCACGTGGTAATGACCCGAGGGAGGTAGCGGAAGCGATGGGGTGTGTAGGATCTTTGTATATTTTGGACTTCCGCCGCCGCCGTCGCCGCCCGAAGATAGTGAAGTCACGGATGTGGATACGGCGGCAGAAGCAGCAGCAGCAGCAGCAGCAGCAACGTGTGTGAGTGTACCCTGAGAGATGTGATGTGGAGTGTTTTGTGTGTGTCTTGTTAAAACACGCGGTCCGCCGTCTCCGGCGTGCTGCGTTGTCGCGTTTGACACGCGTGTCGCTTTGGGTGTCTTTTGGGATGCGGAGTATTTTCACGTTGTATACGGCATGTTCTCTCTCGCGAGAGGAAGAAGAGGGGAGGGGAGTGTTGGGAAACGACCGTGCTTTTCGAATCTTTGCCACTTGCCTCACTTAGCCCTGTCAATGCAACAGCTGAACGCGCTTCACGCACGACCGGCACAGTGCCCGCAGAGGTAGCAGCGCAGCGGCTACGTGGGATACGCCGCTATATCCGAAGGGGAGCATCATCGCCATGCAGCCTATAGGCTGCGGCGGCAGAACGCGGCAACGGCCGCCGAGTCTTTTGGCTGAGAAATTGACTGTCGTGTCTTGTTGCCCTACAATCCTCTTGTCGAAATTACTATTTTCTAGAAAAAAAACATCAGTACCAAAGAGTGTGGAATGCTGTTGAAGCGCAACACAACATGACATGATGGAAAGTGTGTGTTCACTTGAGCATATGCACGGCTTGGTGTATTGGGCGAAGCAACGAGTTCTAGTTCGTTCATCAGGGGAGACCGAGAGACCCCCCCCCCCCCCCGTCCAGTACCCTTGGTGTGAGTCGACCTGCGGGAATTATCGTCTGTTTCAAACGCGTACCACAGTTATGATGAAAACACACAGCGTCTGATGACTTTTTCATTGCCCAGCCGGTTAGCGCCGTCGAAAGTAGGCCGACCGAATGATTTTCGAGTCTGTTGGACGTCATGTATTCATCGGACGGAGCACAATCAAATCCCAACCAGGAATTATTTAGTCCGACTTCACCAAGAGTAGTCAATCGTAGAAATAGGGAGATTCCACACAAACCTCGACTGCGAGAGCCCACATGTTGAAACGGTTTGCAGACTTTTCGTGAACCCGTTTCTCCGAGCTTAAAGCGAAACCAAAGCCCTGGGAACGAACGAAACAAGATACACGCCCCTTTTGCATGTCTCCATTCAACACATGCTGGCGATGTACATGTGGTAGGGTGTTCGTTGACGACAAGCAACCCACGCTGCCGGGGCGGGCGATCGATGCACATACACAACTGTCCAATGATGATCGTCTTCTTCACGACGTTTGTTTAGAGACGGCGGCCGTGTCGCCATTTCGAACACAAGCATGTTGAACCCATTCTATCTATGTAGGTGCGCATATACCAATTCCACTCCAACACAAGCATGTTGAATCAACCCGTTCGTTTACAGGTAGGTACGAATGCACACGCCAGTATCAATTTCATTAGAACTGAACCATGTTGCACCAACCCGTTTTACACATGAAGTATGCAAATACCAATTCTACACTTACCAACGCGGCTGGTGGCTCTTTAGAACGTTGGAACCCGCGAAACACGCACCGCCTACTGTCGTCTACTAGTATTGTAGGTTGTCTCGGGGGGCATTCAAGCCTGACATGAAAAATCCAAACATAGTTTGCGTCTGAGAGTGTCGTACATAGCAGCACCGTCCGCTATGGCTACGCACCAACGTGATGTCGCATATATAGCCCTCAACACCACTCTCCGAAAAGTAGCGTTTGGTCCTACAGAACAACGCGCTGCCGCTAGCTTGGCGGAGATGAAAACCGAGGGATTCTCGTCGTTCTAGCAACAACGCTTACCTAGCAACAAGACGCAAAAAATTAGCTGACATGAAGAGACAAAAAGTGTGGCATAGAAAACCAGGGCGGACCCAATACACAACCTATCGCTGTATAGACTAAACCAATTCATGGGGCAAATTACTCATAACACAAGTCGCCACCATCACCGCCACAACCTGGCCCACTCGCAAGGTCTACCCAAAAGGACACAGCGGTCAGAACTACTCAGACAGAAGGGAACAACCAAAGATACCCAAAAAATTTGCCCCATATACACAAGCAGTGTCGAGCACAACCCGTCTTGATGGATTGAAACGCTGCCGGCGACACAAAGTCAAGTACTGTACCCAGGTATATACTAAATACTTTTTTAGCACCACGGAACACAGCCCCACGACTCCCGATCCCACGGAACACAGCCTTACGATGCCCGGTCCAAAGAAAGCGCGCCAAAACTTCACACGCAGCGGTTCATGCTGAACGCTCTCTCCCGCATTATATGTAACCCAAAAAGAGACACGGACTAGACCCATGTTAGCCCGCTTCGGGGGGGGGGGGGGGGGGGGGGGGGGGGAAGGGGGGAAAAAAAAAACCCGGGGAAAGACCCCCTTTCCCCAAAAAAAACCGGGGGGGGGAAAAAAAATTTTTTGGCAAAAACTTTTTTTTTGGGCCCCCCCAAAGTTTTAAAGAAATGGGGTAAAAAAATTTGTCCAAGGGCCCCTTTTTGGAGCCCCGGAAAAAAAAATTTTTAAATGAAAGGGAAAAACAAAAATTTTTTTCCAAACCCCCCCCGTTTAAAAAACCTTTGCCCCCAAAATTTAAAAAAAAAAAAGGGGGGGTAAAAACCAAAAATGGTTTTAAAAAACCCCGTTGGCCCCCCCCAAAAAAAAGGGGGCAAAAAAAACGGGAAACCCCCCCCCCCCCCTTCAAAAAACAAAAAA
>FN649751.1:2051428-2062751 GCA_000310025.1 Ectocarpus siliculosus | reverse complement strand
AATTTTTCAGACGAAGGGGAACACCCAAGGATCCCCAAAAATTTTCCCCAAAATACAAAAGCGGGGGGGGGCCCACCCCTTTTTGAGGGAAGAAAACCCCCCGGGGGCAAAAAAACAAAGTTCGGTCCCCGGGTTTTTTTTAAATTTTTTTTTACCCCCCGGAAAACAACCCCCCGACCCCCCGTTCCCCGGGAAACACCCTTTGGGAGGCCCGGTCAAAAAAAGGGGCCCAAAAATTTCCCCCCCGGGGGTTTTTGGGGAACCCTTTCCCCCCCTTTTTTTTTACCCAAAAAAGGGCCCCGGCCTGGCCCCTTTTTCCCCCCCTTGGGGGGGGGGGGGGGGGGGGGCTGGCGGGATGGGGTGATAGAATACACACGTGGAACTACCTCGTTCGCACAGAAGAAGCTGGGTGGCGTATCAAGAGTCTGTTGCACAGACCTTTCCTTTGCAGCCTCAGCAACGTTCTAATGAACTGCAGTACAAAATCTGTCACACGGACCCCTTCTTGCAGCCTCGGAACACAAGATTCTTACATGAACGGTAGAATCAAAATCTATTTCACAGACCCCCCCTGTTACAGTAGCCTTGACCCCAAGATTCTAGATGAACAGCAGTGGTGTCAAAACCTACTACTGTCTTACAGAACCCCTGTTGCAGCCGCACAAGAAACAGGCGCATACAACACGCGGACACGCACCCCTCCCCATCCGAAGCACCAAACACGCTTCCCCTGTAAGAACAACAGAATTCACACTAAGAGTGGCATACCACATGCATACACCGGAAACAACTTGTGTGGTTACATGACGCGACGGAACACCGTCTAGCGCAGCGCCCCAACACCGGTAATACCGCTTGCTGCCGCGGTGATTTCCGGCGAGTTTTCCATTGTGCTATGTAGCCGCACGGCAGATGCGTGACGCCGTCAAATACACCCTCTCTCCTCTAGACACACCCGTACGAAAACGATTTTGCCGTACCACACGCCTCGCGTGTTTATCTAACGCGTACAGCAGTATCAGTCGGCCCTGCGAGGAACCTCAACCCCTCCGGCAATTTGCTTTAACACTACACAACGAAGAACCGTTAACACCCTTGTAAAAAGATTAGTCTATGTCAAACCGCGGGACTAGAATAGAAGGGACTCCAAAAATGTACAAAAACGAAACCAATCTCCGGCGTAACCGTTCACAAACCAAAACAACCAGACAGCGTGCGCCGTAGGAGCATCAGCGGCATGGTCAATTCATCGAACAGGAAGGAGGTGGACCAGGGAGAGCGATACAGCGGCGACTCCACGATCGGCGGCGGCGGCGGCGTGCAAAAACATACTCAGCTGATTACGCACGAGCTTGCGATCCGCATCGACCTCTCGTCGCCGGCTGCCCCCCCGTCCCCGTCCCCCTGCCCCGGCCGGCACGCGACGAGGCTGCCGATACGGTACTGCCGCCACTGCTTCTTGGCGGCCCTGGAGTGGAAGAAGAAGTCCTCGGCGCAGTCTCTCCCGCCAGCGTTCTTGAGCACGGACCTCTTTCCCCCCGGGTGATCCGGGAGGGCGGCTGTGACGTCATACACGGAGCCCTGGGACACCACCCAGCACGCCCCCGTGACCTTCCGGCGGCGAACCTCGCAGAGCGTGTAGCTCGACTTTCGCGGGTACCGTCGGGAGAGCACGGGGGCAAGCTTCAGCCTGCTACCGCCGCCGTTATCAGCGCCGGTTTCGCAGCCGCCGCCTCCGCCGCCGTGCCTCCCGCCTGCCCCCGCCACCTCCGCCGCGGACAGCATGAGCTTCCCGTACGCTTCCTCCAGGTGCATCCTGGTCTCGTCGCAGCCGTTGCACCACGCCACCTCGCACGTGTCCTCGCAGTAGGGACACGCGTCGCAGACGGTGGAGCGCTCCACGAAATACGAGTGTCCCGAGTCCGGGTCTACGGCGATTCGCTGCGCCGCGTCCTCGAGCGAAGCGACGGCCGCGGCTGCGGAGCCAGGCGTACCGCTGCCCCGCCTGCCGCTGCCGCTGCCGCGGCCGCCCACGCTCCCGCTCCCGCTCGGTCTTCGAAACGGCATCGGAGACGGCGGACCCAGCGGCTCGTTCGCTTCTAAGTCGTGGACGTGGTCGCGTTCATCGTAGCCGCAGTTGCCGCCGCCGCCGCCGCTGCCGCCGCCGCCGCCGCCGCCCGAGAAAAACTCTGAGCACGTTACCGGGGTACCCCCTCCGCCACCGCCACACGTGCGGCAGCTGCCGGCCGGCTTGCCGCCGACGGATCCCGCGGACGCAGACCGGGCATGCGCTTGCCGCACGACGTCTCTCACTCCCTTCCGCTTGAGCGTCACGAAGCCCCCCCCCGAGTGGTTCCGCTCCCGGTGCGGTCGCCCCGGGGTGCCAATGACCTCCCCGGTGGGGCTGCCCCCCGGGAAACCTCCAAGGGGTATCGGGGTGTGCGCGTCCTCGATCTCGATGACGGACAACTCTGCCGGTGATGGCAGGCTCATGCGCCGGTCGTGCCGATCTATAGCAGGTACGAGAAGGGAAGGAGCGGAAGGGGAGGGTTCGTGAAAAACGTGGAAGACTTTCTTGCACGGATGGGTCTATAAAGAGAGAGCGAAGAAGGTAAATGCATTGACTTCGAGGAATTAATTTTTCAGATTGAAACCTTTTGGCGGAGATTTATGTCGTCTCGCACTAACCAAGCACGGAATTCATCGTAGATAAATCAGTGAACAAAATACAGCATGCTGGACGACGGACTTTCGACGTACTAGATCTCGAACTTCAACTCGAGCTTCAATAGGAGCCGGTGGATGCATAATACATGATGGGTAGCTCCGAAACACGATTTGCCTGGAACTCGTTGAATGCGTGCAGACGCAGCGTATTCAAGGTTCAAATGCTCGCCAGTATTCACTCCCATCCCATCAACTGAACTGCTGTGTACAATCAAGGTCACTGAGCGAAGAAAGACGACAGACCACAGCTACATGCAGTGGGGGGGCCTCAATAAGCCAACTGAACAGCGCCGCCGGCCTTGTAAGTACCAACGATACTGCTGAGAACCGGACTGATCACCAAGTCATTCCGTACACATCCCGTTCGACTGTGGGTATATCTCGAATGGGTAGTCTTTCTGTGTGTATTTACTTTTCCTTAATCCTTTGAAAGCGCCGGTCGATTTGCCGGGCATAAGAATAACAAGCAGTGTGATGGGTGTGTTTTTGGTTTTAGGGACGCATTAATATACCGTCGTTTATGTCATACCCCCCACTGCTGTATCATATGCATATGTATGCATATGTACAGCAGGAGCAGCTGCGGTAGGTGGTTCAAGCCGCGTGAGAGAGTCCGCAGCATACGTTATCCATGGAAATGCAACTGCTGCATTCATCGAAAATGCACCACGTGTACCTACCTACCTGTCACGCACACCCCGAAAAGACATGTGGTTGGTAGATACTGTCGACCGTCTCGGCATCTACATGTCAAGGCTTGACGCTACCTTACGGCAGTGCGGCGGGGTGTGGTGGTAGCGAGGCGGGTGCCAATTCTACTGCCGTGTACCGGTGCTGCCAAGTAACGTGATGGCAAGTATGTCGCGGATGGACAATTATTTCCGAAAGATACGGACTGCAAGTTTAATGCCGCAACAGCTCCGACGAACAGAATAGGCAAGCCCGCATGATTGTTTCCTATATACTTCTGCTTCTTACGTCGGTATGCATAATCATTGCTCTTGCTGGGCCGCGCTAGTGCGCAACGAACAACCTGTCATCGACGTTTGCTGTCAAGTGCGCATTGTACAAGTCAGATCCTTGCTCTGGAGGTGACTTTCAGAAAAGATTCGGATGATACCCCTTGCAAAAGCCTCTCCTCTTGTCTGAACAAGACAACAAGACTGAGGGCTCCTAAGAGAGTAGGTGAATGACAATGTGGAGGTGGCCTGCTCCGAAGAGGTTCCATCTCCCCGACCATGTCTGTCGAGGGACGATGGATTCCGCTTCCACAACGACGTCTTCATGTCTGTGATCGAAAACTGCTCTGTTATCTATGTACAAGGTACAAAATACTTCGACGTGTACATCAGAAATATTCTTCAAAACTAGTCATCTTTGTGTAGATGACCTTGGTGAGCGAAGTTGGGCCTCGTGACCCCCACCTCACAGACGAGCTACTCCGGTGAGGCACAAGTTCGGAGTGTTTTTCTATCCGGGGGGGGGGGGTTACACACTCGAAATTTCCAAGCAACTGCGGTTCGGTCCACTAATTACACAAACATCAACTTGTGACGATAAACCAGGTGCGTGACATACATACGCATATGTAAGCGGGTCCATGACGTAGTGTGTGAGAGAAACGGCCCACGACGCGGAACTGAGGACACGCCCCCGAGGACTGTGGCTTGTGACTGCATTGGGTTACGCCAAGGCATACGGTCTGTTACTCCGCGGCGTGTCCATTCCAAAGGACGAACGCGTGACCCTACTAGCTCGCCGAACAACTTCCCGTATTTATGCTACAACACACACAGCAGATGTTTGGCTCGATGGCTTACCCTTGTCTTGACGTCCTGCCGAAGGCGGCCGGATTAGACACGCACACGGTGAAGGCTCCCCCGCATCCACCGGAGATGGCACGTGCATACCCATGGTTATCGCTGCTGCTGCTGCTCCCTCGCTCTCTTTCTCTCTCTCTCCCTGCGTCTAAAGCGTGAGCAGGGAGCAGCAGGGGGTGTGGAGCAGTGCGGGATGGGCGGAAAGAGACGAGAAGAAGAGTAGAACAGGGTGGATACATGGGCGCGTGCCTTCCCAAAACAGATCGACGCTGATTGGTCCAAAGTTACGCCGCGTTTGCATCAGGTTGGCAGGTTCGCCCGCACCACGCCGAACAAGGGCCTCGGCTAGCTATAGCCTCTGGTCTCGGCAAGCGAACGGGATATTGTACGCAGAGAAAGGGGGGCCAGCGGCGCCGGTGCGAACAACAACGTGCGCGTTTGTCGTCAAGTGTCCTCCCTCCCTTTGTCGGGAGAGAAAATGGAGAGCATGGAGGAGGGTGGATCAAATACCATGACAGCGGGAGTGCCAAGCGGGCACCTGGAGGGCGAACTGGAGAACGTCTGCCGTGAGCTGGCTCTCGTAGACGCCAAGGTTGCCGAACTGCTGGATACGCAGACCGCTCTCCAGACACGCCGAGATCAGCTTTCAACCGAAATACAAGCCCGACAGAAACGACGTGAGCGCTTTGTTGTTCACTCTTATGCCCATTGTCTGCAGGTGGTCAAGCAAGGGTGCGTGTAAGCTTCTTTGTGCGTACCGTACAACGTGTAGGCTACTGCTGTGTGCATACAACTCCATCCACTCACTCCATTCCACGCCAATTTAAATATCGAAGCCTTCTGCAGTGGCCGTGCCAACCACTCGGAACAGTCTACGGCAGTTTCGTGGGCCGGCCAACAAACCGCTGCTCTTCGTGATTTCAACTGTGTGTACAACAATGTACTGCATTCGGCTACAAGCTCATGTACAGGCAGTGTGGATGCTGCATGCAGGTCGACAGTCCCGCCCGCGTGGACTACAAATTAGTTGAGCACTGAGCACACCAGCAGCAACTGCAGTCTAGAGTGTGCATTTGTTGATGTTTGCGTCGACCGCGTTGACCACCGGCTGGCTTGAGTTTGTGGTCATGGCAGGAAGACTATAAGACCGGCCCAAACGTCGTCCCTTTGCTCAGCTCATAGACCTAGACTACTTGTAGCTGAACAGCTGCACTCGATGTCGTTCTATTTTTATCATGACGAGGTGCGTCGAAAGACGGCACGTGCAAGCCGGCAAACATATCACCTACACTGCAGAGTACACTACCATATACGACACAAGATGACACACCGACATAAGATAAGACACCCCCCACAGATACAACACCCAGTGCTACAATAACGTATTTGGATTTCAAACGAGGAGCAAATACCACCCAGGTTACGCAAGATATCACACCCTGTGCGGTTAGGGCGAATGTGATCACGGAGCGCATGCTCCTATCGCCCCCGGTGATGACTGAGCAGAGGTTTATGATGACATGCAAGATGGCCCAGCAGGGATCATGCGCAACACACCCTTGAGTGCGGGGGAACCACCCCGTAAGCGATCCTTCAATGCAATCCAACCAACTTTATTTGCCTTTTTGCGCACCACTTTCTTTGTGACCGGCGGTAGTGATGGATGAAACCTCTTTTCATTGCATGGCAACACTCTCTTTCGCTGTTTCGGATAGCGCTGTTGACGTTCATGCCGGAGTTATGTACACAACACTTACCCCCAATGGTCTAACGACTCGGCATGCACCACTTGTACGTACGAGTATACCCCACACACACACACACCCCACTTCCGCACGACCGCAAATAACACTCGACAGGAACTTCACTGCTGCATTCATTGGTGTCAGTGCTATCTGTCACCCCCGCTCAGTTCCACACACCCTGCAAGTGCGGCAGCAGTGCGGTAGTTTTTTTCTGGCAGGGGTATCACTCCCCCCTCAATGCTACGCCCCCGGTACGTGTGGCCACAGTCACGGTAGGTATTTCTTTGCAAGCAGTGCCAACATACTCTCTATTTGGTTTCCACACAACTTCAGTCCCTGCAAGTGTGCGGTAGTTATATCACCCCCCCTTGTTGCCACACCCCCTTCATGACTTCCGCGATTATCACCCGGGCTACGCAAGACAGCACACACCCCACAGAATACATCACCCGGTGATATTATTTTTAGAAGCCGAAATGTTATCTCCGGGGTGTGTTATCTTGTGTCGCGTACGGTGATGTGGACCCGGGGGGGTGTTAGGGAATGCAGGCTCCAACAAGTTGGCTCAGACAAGACAAAGGTAAAGAGCGCATCTACTGTTGGGTTTTATATTCTTCAATTGACGTCCTTGTAACGATAATGTGGCAACAACAAGAAAGGACGAGTGGAGAGTTGGTTGACTTTGGTGGATCGTCGAGGATATGATCACTTAAATCTCGTTCTTTTCTTTCCATTTGTGGTCTTGTTTTTTCTCACGTGCAATCTGCTTACCCGCGTGTTTATTTTTCCCGTCATGCTCGTCTACACGATGCAGAACCATCTCCGTTCTCAAACAGAAGACCTGTTCGTTGGCTACCGTAATACTGCGAGATGTGGATACCGGGTGCGATCAAACTCTTGAATGTTTTTTTAGAAATTTACGTACTATCAAAGAAAAACTAAGACTGCACACGTTTGAGACACAACCATGGTCGAAGCGGCCGTTTTTTTTCTTTGCTTTTTTTCGCACCTCGGTTCCGTTTCTCCGACCGGTGCCGTGTCTCCGACCCCGGTTTGGAAATATAATTACACCATTCCATCTAGCTTTTTCGAGGCACTCCGGTGCCATCTCTCCGGCCGGTGCGATGCAGAATAGGTGCAAACAGCGAGCGGCCTGACTGTTGCTGAATACCCGCAACAGGTGTTGTTACAGTACTCCAAACCACCACAATAATAATCTTGTCGGTAAAAGCAGTGTGCAAGCAGATCTATGTTGCATTGTTCGGTACTGTACAGGGAAGCACGCACAGCAGACACAGCATGTAAAAGGTGCCCAGGTACCTCAGTACAGTGGGTCAAAACGGTGTCCTGGCAAGTACGACTTGAGCAACAGGAGACCATTTTGTGCGGAATAATACGACATTGTTGTTGCCGTTTCGTGTTCCTGTAGCGGTGTTTTTTTGTTTGTGATGTGTTCGATGTACTCGCCGTGTTCTTCGGCTTGTTTCGCGCGTAGTTTGTCACGATCAACAGATTCAAAGACCTCTGTCGCACCAATGAGAATATCCTTTCCTCTGTTACCGAGTAAAGGTCTCTGGAGTGGTGAATAACCACTCACCAGCGGAGGTATTTCGCTCCTGTTGTAATGTGGCGAGGAATTGCCAATTGTGGCTGACTGTGGTCGGCCTTGCTAGGTTGAAAGGTGAGAGTGGGCCTCAGAGGCACGCTTTCATCCTCCGGCTGGTCACAGCAGGCGGGGGATCTTTCTTTGTAAACATCTTCAGACCTTGAGAACATCGTTCGCAGGGTCTCGGATCTCTACGGTTGTATGTGCGTCACTACCACTAGGAAGATACCTATTATATCCTGGTTTCCATACCACAATACCAGCACAAGAATAGGCTTTATCGGTAAAAGCAGTGTGCAAGCAGGTCTATGTATTGTTCGGTACTGTACAGGAAACACGCACCGCAGACACAGCATGTAAAAGGTGCCCAGGTATCTCAGTACAGTAGGTCAAAAAGTGGCGTTGGCCCACTTGCCTACCACTCAATCTTGGATTTGGGGGTCGGAGAGACCACACCGGGTGCGATCTCTCCGACCTCGGTGCCGACAACACAAATAAAATCATGATGTTCTTGCTTTTTTTGGCGCACCTCGGTGCCATATCGCCGACCAGTGCCATCTGTCCGAACCGTGCCACCTCTCGCATTCTTACGGTACTTGCGTAAATGTATGTATGTGCCTGTTAGCTTTGTCGGGAAGCAATTCACAGAATGTGCGTCTTTTTTGCTTTTAGTTTTCAGTTTTGGGGACATTTCTTCGATGTGACGTGTTTTTATTAGTTTTTTATTTTTAGTTAGCTGTTGTTGTATTGTTGTCTTCACATTAAAAAAAACGTTCCGTTCTCTCTACCCAGTACCTTCTTCTGTCCGTACTAGTCTAACACTTGACGCGGTTGATTCCCGTGGTCACAGTCTAACGTACCCAAAAATGTTTTTTTTTTTTTTTTTGCCCACAAAAGGTATACGGGACGCACTAAAGAGAGGAACAAGTGACCCATTTGTGAGTCACACCCTCCACCTGTAATCTGGTCTAGAAACAAGCCTCGTAGAAAGGGAGAGGTACATACAATACGTGTTGGCGCCCATCTCGTAGTAGTAAAACATGGGGTTAACGAAGTCATTCCGTGCCCCACCGTCCAGGTAGAGATGTGTTCTCATGGCCCATCGTGTTCTCTACAGGATACCACCATGCATCTACGGTTGGTTAGGCACCCAGCCCCCCTTAACCTTCCCCCCTTCTGCACCGTCGCAAGGCGTTCTTCCTCAGCGGGACTGGGGCGCGGACGACTTCGAGTGGTCCGAGGAGATGGGCGGCCTGCTGCGTGGAACCTTCGGCCTCAGCAGTTGGCGCACCAACCAAAAGGTACATGGTGGCTGCAAGCTGAAACAAAAAGAGCGGGGGGACGCGCACCCCGACACGTGGACCGATTTTCAAACTCTCGAACTCATTGCCAATCTATTCCAGACTCTTTTATCTGCGGAGGAGATGAATTTGTCGTGCCTCGAATACCTAAGAAAAAGAAAAAGAGCTCGATTTCTTCATGTCCAAGAGGGAGCGGATGCTGGAAAGAGGTGCGTGCTGTTGGAACGGTCCCGTCATCGGGAGTCCGTAGTTGCGTCGGTCTTTCTTCGCAACTCTTCGTGCACGCGTAGAGGTATCGATAGACCATTGACACCCGGCCTGTCGTTGTCCATCCGCAGTTTTGAGGCATGGTATGCTGTTTGGGGGTGTAGGTTAAGGCGCAAGTGTCTTCCTTGCCGCTCTTCCGCGTGTGTCAGCGTGTGATATTTTTGGTGTTGGCCTTTGTGATCCGAAGGGTGTTCGTGTCCACAGGCGCGTGTTTACGAACCACTCCGTCTGTGCACGAGCGAGAGAGGGCGGGAGAGAGAGAGAGAGAGAGAGAGAGAGAGACATGGACAGCCAGAGACAGTGGGGGAGGGAGGGAGGGAGAGAGAGAGACACAGACAGACAGAGAGAGCTGAGACCACTAGCCCCATCTGATATATAGACAAGGAGACGTCCAGAACGAGTGGCCATTTGCACCGCAACCGTTGCTGGACACGCGGAACGACATAGGCACACGCGCGCTCGATAGGCTATAAGACCACAAGCAGCACATGCTTCGCAGATGCTGAATACCTTCCGACAGAGCCCTTCTCTAGCTTCTCTGGGGTGGTGACATGCGTTAGGTGCAGGTATCCTGCCCCGCCACCCATGTTTTTTGCCGCGGCAGTACTGCACGACAGCAGTGCTCGGAGAGGCCCTTTGTGGACACGACACGACACGACACAAGTTTGTTGTGCAGCCCTATCTCACCACCTTGCTTCTCAACTTTTTGTCTCTCCACGACCGTCCTGCCCTATCTACATACCCCCGTCTACTTGCTGCAGGTCCTCCGGTGCAATGTCTTTTCTCTGGTTAACACCTAAATAAGTACAACCGGCGAAAGGCTTCACAACATGTTAAGAAAAGTCAACACCGAATGACAATGTCGAATCGCACGACACCCCCATGTCACGAAGCAAATCTCGATCTCGTTTTTGCCTCGCATGACTTTCTTGTTCGTAAAACACGACACTCACCGGCCTCATATTTGCCCTTTTTCTGTGCGATGGTGCTGGACAACTCGTTGTCTGTTTTTGTGTGCGCACGTTACCATCAGGAGATCGTCAACGCTACCCTGTCTGGGAGGGACGCCTTCGTCGTCATGCGGACGGGCGGCGGAAAGTCCCTCTGCTACCAGCTGCCCGCTCTGCTCAAGGGGGGCATCACGGTCGGTGCGGCCCGATACCCTCACACGACTGGTTGGGTCATGACGCCACACAGCGTTGTTGGTGCCCTGCTGTTGTTTTTCTGCGTTTTAGGGTTGTTTTGTGCATACGACGGGGCTTTTTAGTATGTTTTCGGCGAGGTGTTGTTGTTGTTGATGCCATTGGTTTTGCCCTTGCGTGTGTGGTGAGCGTCCCCACTTGCTTCGAGTGCGAGCCTCTTGTCCCGAGCCACCTACACCTATCCCATACCTAAAAGTACGATTTTGTTTTGCGAATACGGAGGAACGGCGTGCCTCAAGTCAACAACCCAAAAGCCCTTGCCGCTGTTTGTTTGGCGGCGTCCACGCCACCCTTCGTTGGCACCGCGCTTGAGCGTACGCAGCGAGCAGCTCGTTCACTTCTTTTGACCACTCCCCGACAAGTGACACCTTCTGACGACGCTTCCATGCCCCCCCCCCCCCCCCCCCTCTGCGGGGTCGGTCTATCGATGCAACACAGTGGTGTCCCCTTTGATATCTCTCATCGAAAAACAAACACGGTACCTCAACGACCTAATGCCCGGATCGGCCCCGATGTTGTCTGCGGGCATGGACAAAAAGGAAGCCAATGACGTGTACCGGAAAAAACGGGGCGACCACCCAAGCGGCGACGGCGGTGGCGGCAGCTGCGGCGGGGGGGCAAGAGGAAGAAGAAGAAGAAGAGGAGGCGGCGGAGT
>FN649751.1:2035977-2051328 GCA_000310025.1 Ectocarpus siliculosus | reverse complement strand
TCGCCACACCGCTCCTGTCAATATGATATTTGTCACGGCATAGGCGGTGGTGGTGGTGGAGGAGGAGGAGGAGATGGCAAGGGCAAGGGCAAGGGCAAGGGGAGCACCGGGCTGGTGATGGTTCTCGTCACTCCCGAGAAGGTAATAATATGCCAGTCAGCAGAGCGCGTCGGGCTGTTCGGCCCCGAGGTTGTCGGAAGCGAGCTTTGATTGGTTCACGAGCACATCGTATTTCTTCGTTCCACGTGAACACTCTGCCCCAGTTTGTTGTCGTCTCTCTCGACTACGTTGAGTGGAGATGGGAACATGTCGTGACTCGGTCCGTCTAGGCTTTGTTTGGTCCATTCGTCGGTACTGGCGTTTCGATTCTTTGTTGGTTGGTCTGTCAGGCGGAGGGTCTGTCTAAGTTTGGTTGGTCGACCCGGTCTGTTCGTGCGATGGCGTAGCGGTCTGTTTTGGTCGGTGTGTTTGCTGCGAAATTTGAGGTTGAGTGGTTTCCCCTGTGTCCAACACAGAGAACAATAGCCACAAAACAAAGACAACAATTAGTGTAGGGAACTTCAACTAGTTCAGCCAGCATGCAATAGCTTCAGCACCAACAACCACGGCAACCCTAAGGTAAGAAATACAACGCGGTGTGCATCTTGGCACTTTGCACGAGGAGGGAATGCCCCGGCGTTCAGGGGTCGAGTGCAGAAGCTTAACGTGCTCGGCTTCCCGGCCCCAACTCCCTGAGAGGAGAAGGAGAGCACGCGTGTTTTATCGTCCACCAACGCATCCACCCGTGTGCGGTAACCGATGCACTGCTGTTGTTGTCCAAACGACGACGGCCCCCGTGTCCAACAGGTGGTGAAGTCGAAGATGTTCATGGCAGCGTTGGACAAGACCGCCAAGAACGGCCGGCTGGCCAGGATCGTCATCGACGAGGCGCACTGCTGCTCGCAGGCAAGGGGAGAGATCGCCGATCGATCTCAGCACCTACAACATGGTATCTACAGTAGTTGGCATACGGTTGTGATGGAAACGAACGCGTTTTTGAAACTGACACGCCTACCAATGCACCGCGTGCTTCCTCCCACAGACGGCGGTGCTGTGCAACAGAGACACACCGTGCGTCGTCGCGTAGCCCTTTTCAAGAACCCACACGCTTGATCATGTTGGTGCACCCTCACCCACCTTGTTGCTCTCCCAAGGAGGTTTCGAGCTGGCACCCGCTCTGTTTTCCAAGCGTGCTTTTTCCATCGGCCTTGTCGGCGTAGACGTCCTTCGCTTTCGGGGCAACCGATCATCTCATTACGTGGGATCACGATCATGATGTCAAGTAGGAAATGAAACGCCGTTTCGTGTACCGTTAAAAGTGCGGGCGAACGTAACACGGGTGAGACCGATCGCTTTTTGGAGCTCGATGGGTCCACAACCAGTATTTCTAGGCTGCCAACGCCGAAACAGCGTATTTTCGGAAAGATCCGCAGAGCTTTCCTTGCACGTTGTATCGGTTGGGTTTCGCGCCCTCCGTTTGGTCCACCACCCGTTCCGTGGGTGACTCGTCCCTCGTTCTGGAGCAATCAATCTTAATCTTGCATAGTCGATCGATCGCACACGTGTGAGTTCGCCCGCACTTTTCCGGTAATCGTACAGGCACACGCGTGCTACTTGTTGGGCGTCGGGACTGTCTCTTCTGGCCTCTTGCCTGTTTGCAACCCCCTCCCCCTCCCACCTGCGTTGCCCTTCGTGGTCGCTACCGTTGTAACAACTATTTGCCCATTGTAACAACTATTTGCCCGTCCCGTACGCTATGCTGCTGTTGTGTGCGTGTCTTTTGTGTTGTGGCCATCCTTCGGTCGGCGGCCATCTTCTGCCCGACAATATCGCAAACCAACTGCTGCAATACTATAATACTATAATACTATAATACTGCATTAGTGGGGGCACGACTTCCGGCCGGAGTACTGCAAGCTGGGCATCCTCAAGCGGCAGTTCGCGCACGTGCCTGTGCTCGCCGTGACGGCCACCTGCACCGACTTTATCCGGGACGACGTGAGTTGTCTTGTGTCTGGCTATCTTTTATTTAATTATTTGGTTTTGTTTTTTTCTCGCGTGGGGAGGAATGCCATATCTAGAGACGACTACTGTACTGCGACGATCGAAAGCGGGGTGTAGTAGACACGCGGCGATGGAGGCGGGGGCGGCAGCTAGAAAGGTAGACGGGTGGAACCATGAAGTCTGTCTTGTCGGGGAGTCGTTTGTAGCGGGCAAGGGTTGGTCCAAGGCAGGCATGTTCCGCAAGCGGTTCTGAGTCGACTGTTCTCTGTCTGTTTTTGGTTTCGTTCGGCCTCTTCTGTACGCCGCTGTACGCCGATATCTTCCTATTTGGATGCCCCACAAGTATTTCGCTACGCATGGGAGGCAATACTTCCTAGTACTTGCTATCCTTTCGGTAAGTATCTACCTGCCAATGTTTATTTGATGACGTTTGGCTCGCGATCTGTTGCTGTTGCCTCTTTCTCTCTCTCTCCGTCCGTCCGTGTCTCTTGCCCTTCTATGTCGTTCCCCTTTCGCTGTCGCTGTCGCTGTCGCTCGCTCGTGTTATGTTGTCTGTTGCTCAACCTCACCAGTCTTTGTTTATTTGCAACTGTACCACTCCTTCTCTCTCCCTCCCCTCCCTCCTCTCTCTCTTGCTTTCTTTCTCTTTTCCTGTCTCTCTGTGCCTCCACGTGTATTTGCTCTCTCAATGTACGCAGGGCCGTCCTTGCTCTAGGCGAAACGAGCACCAACTGATGAAAAATTTCTCCATGTCCCCTGTTTGCTGTTTGGTTTTGTCGGATATTTTTCTGCAGGTGCTGAAGATCCTCAATCTTGCTCCGGCGGACGTGGTGTGCTTCAAGAGCAGCTTCAACCGGGCGAACCTGAGGTGTGGGTCGAGAGTGCTTTACATTGTCTCGCGCGTATGAAATAGATGTAGGCTGGCTTTTGCTGCGTCCTGCGAACATCAGCTTTGTCTTGACGAAGAACGAAACTTCGTGTTCGCCCCCCACATGTCACGACGCTTCACTTGTAACATGTGGGTAATACGTCCTTCGGATGGGAAGAGAAAAGAGGAACATTGGCCAGTAGAAAAAAACACTGCGCTTTCGGTTATTAGAATAGTGTGTCTGGCTTGTGCTGGCCGCCCCAGAAATAAAAGTTTGTGGCGTTTGACAATCGGGGTGACGATCGAGGGAGTTTTTCGATGAGCTGAAAAGAAAGATTCACGCCAGGTACGTGTGTCCCCCGCCTCCTTCCGCAATCTACGAACACTTGTTTTTTTTCATAATCGCCCCCGGGTCGGTCGGTCAAACGAAACACTTTTAGATCTAACGCTCCGTGTCCCACCTACAATTATAGGCGAAATAAGGGCACGAAAAAGACGAAAAAAGAAAAATCTAACCCAAACGGCGTTGCAGCGACCCCCCCCCGCCGCGCGCGCGCGCGTCTGCTCCCCGTATCATCCATAGCCCCCCCACACACCTCCTCCCGCGTGCACCCGCCGATGGTACTGATCTCTCCGTTTTTTTTTTTTTGTTTCAGGTACGAGGTGGTGGAGAAGCCGGAGGCCGCTAAGGAGTCCCTGGAGCTGCTGGCGTCGCTGATCAAGGACAGCTACCGGGGGCAGGCGGGCATCGTGTACGCCTTCTCGAGGAAGGAGGCGTCGGACGTGGCGGCCGGTCTGGGGGCTCGGGGAGTTCCGGCGGCGTTCTACCACGCCGGGCAGGAGGTGAGTGCGTGCGTGCGGTTCGTCCCCTGGCGTGTGTGCGCGCGCGATGTCGGGGTGTGTGTGCTTTCGTACGCTGGTGGATGCTATGACGCGTTGTTGCCCTACCTTTCCTGTCTCCCGTCTGGTGTCTGTGTGCTGTGCTGCGGCACGAAGTAATGGTGTGCGGATCATGGGGTTGAGGTGTATGGAGTATGCGGTTAGGTTTGCTACGGATCATGGGCGTGTAGGTGTTGGTGTCCCGAGCACGTGGTACAGAACACGGACCAGGGCGCTCGGTGTCTTAGTCCCTTCCTCGCACGGAGGGGCTTCAACAGACCGCCGCGGAACACACAGCATAAAAAAAGTCGCCCCGACTCCCGGCCTGAATTGGCGTGTCCTTTGAAAGCTTTCAGCATGCATTCCCTACCTTTCAAGTTCCAGGTTTCCTGACGAACCTACTGTATAGGTCAGGTCTGGCGTATGGAAAGCTATGGCGATTTATGGGTACAATCGCTGTTGTCCTTTTTTTTTGTGAGCGGCAGCGGCGGGGCGGGGAGAAGGTTCGATTTCTCTTCGATAGAAGCTCTTGGCCAGGTCTTGGCGCCGCAAACCAAAAGACCCACCGCCTAAATACGTTGTTCGTTCTCCTCCTCCCCCTTCCCTCGCTTTCCCCCGCAACGTCTCGTATCCCGGCGGAACGTGCCGCCATGCCCGTTGTCCTCGCAGGAAAGGGAGCGCAGCCGTGTCCAGCAGGCGTGGATGAGGGGGGATGTGCCGGTCATCGTCGCCACCATCGCGTTCGGTGCGTGCTATGCTACATAGGATGGGGCGCCTGGGTCGCCTGCCTGCCTGCCTGCCTGCCTGCCTGCCTTCCCTTGTGTGTGTGCTCACTCGCTGCTCCTCGACGTCTCTTCAGTTTTGCGCATTGCGTATTTATTTTTTTTACGTACTGGTCTGTGACGAAAAGTGGTCGCCTTTTTCAAGTTGTACACTGCCGATTGTTGTACGTTTTTGGTTCACTGGAAATAGCGCACTGTGACGCTGTCCCCTCCCCCTGCCCTGGCCGCCAACCACGCAGGAAAATAACCCTAATCACGCGATACCTTCCCCCCCTCGCGCGCGCGTATCGCACGAAGAGCCCCCGCGTAAGCATGTGCGGCTCGTGTGATTTTCACACCCTGTATTTTTTTCCGGCGACCACACTGCCGCTGACTACTGCGCTCTCCCCCCCCCCTCCCCTGCCGCAACTACGCGAAAACAGGGATGGGCATCAACCACCTCGAGGTGCGCGGCGGCGTTGGCATCGCTGTACGGCAAAGGTTCTAAGAGTGTGCCCTTTGTGTCGGGTTGGTTAGGGCCTGTTGGATGGCCGTGTGTTTGTCTCTCGTGGCGCTTCTGCTTGATTCGCTGTGCCTAGCTGCTGCCCGCAGCCGTTCAAGGCCACACCAGGCAAGCGTGTTGTGATATCTCTAGCAGCATGTGCAGAGGTCTGGACGCTTCTGGATTTGCTATATTGTGCGAAAGTAAGCGTATTCTACGTATGTATGCGGGTGGAGGTTGCCATCATGCGGCAGTTAGTCATGTCTTTGACGGAAGAATGCTTCGACCTGTTGTAGGAATTCTTCTTTTCGAGAAAAATACATGAGCAAGCCTTCGTGTGCGCGAACCACCCCTCTGCAGGTTGCCAGTCATTTCTGCGAGGGCGGGTGATACCCGCCCCCCCCGGGGGAGTGTCGTCATTTGTAAGCAGTAAGGCTAGGTGCACATGCATGTACCAAAAAGGTTGTTCCCATCTCCCCTGCCCCGCCATCCTCCCTCCCCCCCATTTACCCCCCCCCCCTCCCCCCCGCCATCCTCCGTCCCCCCGCTATCCACCACAGGTTCGATTCGTGGTCCACTTCTCCCTGAGCAAGAGCCTCGAGAACTACTACCAGGAGAGCGGGAGAGCGGGCAGGGACGGCAAGCCTAGCCGCTGCGTGGTGTTTTACCGGCCCTCCGACGTCTCAAGACAGGCGACGCTCTCCTGCCAGGACCAGGGGAGCCAGCCCCTCGCCACGCTGCACAAGATGGTCCGGTACTGC
The DNA here is from genome assembly GCA_000310025.1 of Ectocarpus siliculosus. Lineage (NCBI taxonomy): Eukaryota > Phaeophyceae > Ectocarpales > Ectocarpaceae > Ectocarpus > Ectocarpus siliculosus. Next base: position 2,045,514 of record FN649751.1, on the reverse strand, counting down.
CAGGTTAGGCCTTGTAGTCTAAGCTGTCGCTCCTGGTGGCTTCGATGGTCCGGTACTGCCAGGTTAGGCCTTGTAGTCTGAGCTGTTGCTCCTGGTAGCTTTCGTCTTCTGTTTTTTTTTTTTTTCTGTGTGTGATGGATGCTCCGTTTACTGTGTTTTCATTTTTTTTTGTTAACCCGTTCATTCCTACCCTAGCCATGCACGTGGTATGAGCATAAAAACTCGGGGCGTGTAATTACCGTACTCGTAAGTTTGCTGGTAATACGATACCGTTTGGCACGCTGGTTGGTGTCGTCTGTGCCTCCCGCTCTTTTAGAGGTCGGAGCAAGAGATCCGAAGGTGACGTCATCTGCACACTAGGCTGCTGGGAGGCCCCTATGTTAGACACACCTGGTCAGTTGGTGCAAGACTCTGTTTGATGCACCCCCCGGTGAAGCACACACAGAAAGAGAGGACCGCGCACATAAGGCGCATCCTCTACACATATGCCCCCGAGGCCATGCAGTACGAGGTGTCGCTCAGCGTAGAACAGGCACCCACCACGGTCCACCCGCCGTACCCGCTTTTTCTTGCCTCCTCCCTACGGGATGATATACATACACATCACGGGCTGCGTCCTTTTGTGCCCCGGCGTTTCGCGATCCCCCTCTCCGCCGCGTCGTCAGACGATGGCAACCTGCCGGAGGACCATGATCGCGGAGGCCCTGGGCGAGCGGGGCGGGAAGGGGCTGTGCTCGAGCGGCGGCGGCGGCGGTGGCGGCGGGTGCGACGTGTGCTCGGGGGGCATCGGCGAGGCCGCCGACGTGGCCACTCTCGACGCCACCGCGCACGCCTGCACTCTCGTCAGGTGAAACCACTCGTTGGTAGTCGGTCCCGGGCGCTTTGGGGTGTTGTTTGTGGTGGTGGCGCAGCAGTCGTGATCATGGCTGGCAGCTAGCTGTACGTGGCCATTGGCCTGGATTTTTGGGAGCACGCGGCTGCGTTGTTGCTGTATCGTTACATGCCGTGAACCGAAAAACGCCCTCGCGGGCGACCGTGCCAACAGGCGACATCAGTGCAATCGGTAATGGCTAGCACGCGTATGGATGGGCCGGGTGTAAGAAAACATCCTCTAAGTGGCTTGGTTGACGCTCCCCCCCGCCCTACTCCAATCCCACCCCCGCCTCAAGCATCCTCCAAATACGACCACATGCCGCCGAGCAGGATACTCCGACACCTGGCCTTGAAGGAGCAGCGCGTGACCCCGAGGCAGCTGGTGGACGCGTGGAGGGCAAAGAAGGGTGCGAAGGCAATGCCTGACGAGATCGTCGGGGAGAACGACCGGCCGCCGAAGTCTCTATCTCGGTCCGCGTGCGAGCGGCTCGTGCTGCAGCTCCTGGTACGTCTTGTAGCAGAATATCTGCTATCTTACTGTGTATGTAGCGTCGTCTGTGTGTGTTATTTATTTTATTTTATTTTTGCGCTTCTTAAGTGTGGGATACCGTTTTCTCCCTTGCAGCAGCAGCAACAGTAGTAGTAACGGTTAAGTGTTGAACGCCGTTTTCCTCCTCGCAGCAGCAGCAGCAGTAGCAGTGGCGGCGTGGGATGTGCGTGGTGTGCGGGAAAGGGTGTATATCACCCGTTGCCGAATGAACGAACGTCGTCACCGCCGTTGCAAGTTTTGGGTACCCGACAAAGATTCTTGGGACGAAAATCCCGAGGACAGTGATGCCCGTCGATCGGCATCGTCTCACGGCGTGTAGGTGCTGCCCCCGCCCCCCCTCCCCGCTTGGTTCTCAGGGAGACGGCGTGCTGTCCGACGATTTCCATTTCACGGCGTTCTCCGTCGTCCACTACGTGGTCACGGGGGCACGCGCTCACGCCCTGGAGAGCGGCAGGCTCTCACAGGTTTCCTTTCAGGTACGAGGGAGCGCAGCCGCCGGCGCAGCCGCCGGCGCAGCCGGCGCCGTGAGAAAGACACCCGCCGGTGCTAGCAGCGAAAGGCCTTCCAAGCCGGCGGCGGCACGTCAGAAGAAAGAGCCCGCAGGGGCGGGGGGCGGTCGGGGTCAAGGAAGCAGCGGGAAGAGACGGGCGAGGTCGACGGCTGGCGGCGGCGCAACGGGTGTGGTTGCTGCTGCCGGGGTAGTCGACCTTTGCGACAGCGACGGGGAAGAGGAGGAAGTAGCCGTCCGGGGGGGAGGCGGGAAGCGCTCGTCGGGGTGGGCCGCGGAGGGAGAAAGCGAGGGGGACGAGGAGGAGGAGGAGGAAGAGTGGAGTGGAGATGATGGCGGTGGAGGCGGTGGTCCCGTTCGGACGGTATACTCCTCTGACAACGATAGCGACGACTTTGAGCCGGCCAAGCCTAGGAGACGGAAGAAGGCCAAGACCGTGGCGAAACGTGATGATGGCAATAGTAGTAGTGACAACGCATGAATCTGTGCACGACAGCGGCGTCAGCCAAGGAGTCACTTTGTTGAACCCTGCGACATTGGCATTCCAAGGTTTTGATGGGACCATCGTGGAGATTAGCAGAGCTTGGGTTTCTGGAAAGCGGGGAAAGGCGGACGGCTGCGCGATGTGCGCCAAGTGGAGCGTTGTAGGGGTGGTTGACAAGTGGTTGGTGGCAGGAGGTATCGCACGAAATTGGGTTTAGCTTATCACTCTCTAGTGATTGGATCACTTTGAGGGGCAGAGCGACCGAACGACGTTGAAGAACATGGACGAGGCGATCGCAACGGTTTCTGGAGGAATGAGCAAATTTACATCAGCGGAGTGGTGTACGGAGGAAAATAGTGTTCAGGGTGTAGAAAGCTGCATCGCAGACAAACCGGCGGGCGAATTTTTTTTTTTGTTACACAAGGAACATTCTGCCATCACCGGTGCACAGCCTTTGGATGTGTACAAGTTAAATGCTCTAGCGCTACTCGGTATGGACGTAACATCCAGCGTCCAGATCTCGTTGGATGTTTGCTCGTTCACGCATGACCGTTTCAAAAAAAAAATCCCTATGCTATGCTGCTAACTATTTCCCCAATTGCAAATTGGGGTTTCTGACCCGACTAACAAACAAGCAGATTAATGTGACAGAATCCTAGTCTCACAAGAATTTACTGTAGTACCAGGCCGTTGCCTCTTTGGCGGTGACCGCGCGTAACCATCCCGACACAGGGGCACCAAGTCTTCATACAGCTCGACTCGTCGAGAAATTTAATCTCTGCGGAGGGAGGGAGAGCCGTGGCTCACGGCAATCTATACTCACGCCGGTCTCACCGAGCGGAGGAACGCCGAGACCACCAGCACCACCGGCTGCGAACTACAGACACGCATACACCGCCGCACGTGTTTCTCCTAGTGCACAGCCAACCACAACCTCCTCAATACTCTCGCCGCGCCACACCCAACCAGAAGACCCCCCTCCACATGCGTTGTACAAAACGTGCCGTCCCTCTCTGGTTTCATCGTACCGAAGATCGGCCGCCCACCAGCACCACCACCAGCACCAACGTCACCAGCGTAACCGCGATCACCAGAATCGCGTTGCAACACAAGAAGTTTTCGTATCTGGAGGTGTCCGGCCCCGAAACCACGAGCTCCTTGAACCCGGTTCTCGGGTCCATCTCCCTGGAAAACTCCAGCGAAGAAGCCACGCCGATTACGATCTCGGCGGTGGTGTGGACCGTCGCCCGGACGAGATGCCCCCCGCAGAGCGCCCCCTTCTCGTCCGCGAGAGAAGCGTGCAGGTGGAGGCCCTCCGGGGAGAGGGTGCCGACAAGAGAGCATATCTCGAATCGGGCGTCCGGACCCGTCCGGAGCATCGGCTGCTCTTCCTCTTCTCGTCGGTGCTGGTGGTACTCCTGCAACTGGTCGTAGTGCGACCCCGCCGTGTAGTGCGACCCCGCCGTGAAGTTTTCTTGCGGGGCTGGAGGAGGTATCGCCGCCGCCGCCGCCGCCGCCGCTGAGGAGGAGCTTGGTGAGCAGCCCGCCAGGGGCTCCGCTCCGGCGAGGCGCAACGACACGTCGCGTACGCTCCCCACGCACGACACGATGAACCCGGCCTGGTTCGGTCGAACGAGAGAGCGAGATTAACACGCGTGAGGAAACTAGCACGCACGGGATGGGCTGATCACAGCAGGAGAGCGCACACCGACGGTGACATAAGATACCACACACACATTTGACTGATATTCAAAGCTCTATTGCTCCACGGCTGTAGAGAAAAGAGGCGGTGCCGAAAATGGCAGTGTGGGAACCGCCTCGTCGAGAGCTTTTCCGGAAATATCTCTCGTTTGGTTTATGCGTCCTCTTCGTCGCGGCGTACTCAAGCTTTCAAAAACGGTCCAGGGGGTGTATTATCTCATGTCAACTACGGTAGACCGGGCACCGTGACGCTCGAACGCGCCCTTACGTAAGCGGGACGGCACATACGTGTACGTGTGTACTCCTTGGTTTTGACATCCACATATTGTACTATAATAGTCGATCCGGGAGTTTCACGTTGCGGGTCGAGAGAGCAGCATCCCCCCGCGCGCAAAGCAGAGGTAAGCGTTGCGAGTTTTCTTCCCATCTCCCCCAACGGAGCGCCATTGTTCCAACACCAACAGAGTAAATTTATGCAATACGCTACCGCCGTCGCACAGCAGCAAAAGAGGACGGAAGCTCCTAATGCGAATTCCCCACACCCGTTCGAACTGCAATATGCTAGGCCCATCATTTTCGCAAACATTCAAGCGGATGCAATCGTTGCAGCCGAGCACCAGCAGCACGAAAAATCCAAGCGCCGCCGTCTCACCCGAATTTTTTTGTGTGACGTGAACTCTGCCAAGACCCCCTTTAGCTCCTCCCCTGGCGGCAGGCGGATGGCGTAGCAAACCATGGAAGACGCAGGGCATGGCGTAGGTGCCGGAGCTGGCGTAGGAGAGTCCTCCGTCAACAACGGCAGCTCCGACATCCTGCACGGCAGTAGGATGAACGGCAAGTCGGAACGAAGGCGAGGGCGTTCAGATCTACCGCTCAGACGTTGGGTGCCGTATCAACTGAACTTGAACTCTTGTCTCCGCTCTCATGTTTCCTTCATTTGAGACACAAAATCCCGCAATCCTGACGCTCCATTTGTGTATCCAATCGAACCTTACGGCAAACCACGACCGATTCAATTCCGAGACATGAAGAGGGCTTAAGATTCCTTGTGTACGTGGGTGCCCAACGATAGCAGCACCTTGGTGTAGCTCGTAGTTGATGCGTGTGCTGAGTGGGCGCGCAGACCACACTGCATCTCACATGCGGCGGAATTCGAATCTGCAGACACGACACACGACACGCAGCTGTCCAAAAAGCAGGTACTATCGAAATATCCCGAAAAACTCTACGAAGCCCCTTAGAGGCAGGCCTTCGTAAATCGCCGCTCTGTCACCACAATCAAATAAGATCAGCTACCCAAGCGGTGCGTGGGGATTCAACCTGCTCGGTGGCAGAAAGCTTGCGTGGAAAGTGCTGGGTTGAGCCACCAGACCGCAATATCACTGTGTGATTGGGAGAGAGAAGGCGGTGCTTGTGGGTTTTGGAGGGAACGCCATTGGGGACGAGGACACACCCACAGGTAACCATCAGTACAGCATAGCTCGGGAGATGGTCGCGTCCACGTGCAAACAAGCGCCTGTTCAGAGCATTGCCGACTGGTTGCCTGTTTGGTGTGCTGGATCGTGGCGAACTGTCGTTGACAAGCTCCACTGCTCCTCCTCTCTGTGTGGATATGTTGGGTGTCTTGACTTTTCTTGAGCGCGCTCCTTGTCAAAATTCGCAGGGGGGGATCGCGCTTGGTAGTGCTTCACTGAGCGATCCGGTCCGAGCGATCGATACAGCAGAGCGGATGGACTCATGATACCATGAGGCCAACCCAATACAGACACGTGCATGCGTACGCAAGGTTGGGGAGAGAGCAGTTTTGTATGTTTTTTTGAGACAACAGCAAATCATCCGACGACTTAATGCTGCCGCGCAGTGTCGGTCTGCGTGCACGCCGCGACGTTCATGTTTGAACTGAGGGTAGCACCGTCCGTACAGCAGTAGCACGGCTGTCCAAAGAGGGTGCCTGCAAAAGTAAATTGCCTAGAAACCGTTGAACGGTAGTTCAACATCAGAGGGGCTAGAGGTCAGTGGGTTGGTTTTCTCAGCGGAAGCGGTATTTGAAAAACAACATGTTTGTGCGTAACAAACAAAGACATGATGCGGATCGTGTCGTTCCCTCTGTGCGCTTGATTGCCCGCGTGGGCCCAGCCCGGCGGCCTTGTGTGGGCCTCGCCCTGTCTGTACTCCGCGCTCTCATGGTGCGCGCTTTCGATGCGTAGCACGCGATATCGCGGACTTTGTTGAGTGATGCAGATCGGCATTTTTCCCCACTCCGGCTAATAGCATTTCACCTAAACCACTACCCCCCCGGCGCCCCCTGACCCCCACCCGACCCTTACAGTCCGTTCACTCTCACGGGCCTCAGGTCGTGCCGACTATTCGTGTCGCTGGCCCCACCTGCCTGCTGTGTCTGCATGTGCGAGGGCTAGTACCCCCTCCTCACGGGAGCGAAGACAGCGTAGCACGTGCCGGTTTTGCCAAGCGCCAGCGCGCCAGGACTCGCGCGGGGTCCGTCCTACTCACAACACCGGGTCTCGCTACCGCCTTTGAAGGGAGTTCCAAACCATAAGGCGTCACCAGTGAGAGCGAACAACGTGGCGGCGGCGGGGGTTGGCGGGCGATAAGCATGTCTTACGAGGACGAAGGCGATGACGTGTTCGGCGATGCCGTGCCGGAGGGCGAAGCGGGCGTCGAGGAGGACGACTACGGCGATGGGGGCGGGGCAGCAGGGGGGGGGGGCGGCTACGACAACATGGACGAGGAGGAGGAGGAGGAGGACGAGAGAGGCTACGAGAACGGCGCAGCGGGAGGGGGCGGGGGCGAGGGTTTAGGGCTTGGCGAAGGGGAGGAGGAGGAGTACGATCCAGATGCCGCGTACGGGGCCGGAGGCCTCATGGATGATGAAGACGAGCTCGACCCGCTTGAGGAGGACATATCGCAGGAGGATGCATGGGTCGTGATCAGCGCGTACTTCAGCGAGAAGGGCCTGGTTCGCCAGCAACTCGATTCCTTCGATGAGGTGACCTACAGCAGAAGGGGCATGCGAGGAGTGTGTGTGTGGGGGGGGGGGGGCTAGGCGAGGAGGAGAGGGTACACAATTGTGTCTGTGCTGTACCCCTGCCACGCCGAAATGACGGAGATTCGCTCTCCCCCCGTCCCTTGTCCTGAGCACGTCGCCATGATCCAATCACACGATCCATCACATCGATCTCGCGATTCTGATTTTTTTGTTGAGGCTCCCTCTGTACCCACCGCTTTGTCCCGCTCGACATTCCTCTGCCCCGCCCGCCCCCGCCCCGTTCATCTTTTCCTTTTCGTAAACCGTTGCCACTGTTGGTATTCCGCGGCAACAGTTTCTACAAAGCACGATGCACGAGCTGGTGAGCAGCGCGGGGGAGATCAAGATCACGCCGGAGCTGCAGTACATGCCGGGGCAAGACACGGTCCGAAGAACGTTCCAGATCAACTTCGGACAGGTCTACCTGGCCAAGCCCACCGCACGAGAGAAGGACGGGTACGTCCATTTGTTTTCCTCCCTCTTGTAGAAGACTGCTTCGTGAAGATTTTTTAAGTCATTTTTTTCTTTTTGGGTCGGTGGTGGTTCGCTGGGCTGTTCGAGTTCGAACAAGACAGCTTGGTTCAACGTCCCAGTAGCTGGTAGGCAGCCTTTCAAGCTTTGCATCACTCCTTGATGACCCTACTGCTGTGCTCTCATGAGCTCTCATTCCTAAGGGCACCGTCTTGTTGGTATCTACAATGTACGGTGTATCGTATGTGCATACGTTGAGACTTTCTGTTGGTGTGCGCTTCAACGTGCCGAGGGGCTCGTCTGGCGGTGGCGATCTCTTACGCCTTTCTTTGGGGAAGCCTGGTCTTACTAGGAATTGAGAATCCCGGATGCCGGGTGTTTGTGCTCTCGAGTTCCCATGAAGGCTGCCTAAAGATATCAGAGTTGCGCAGACCACGACCGTTCGGCTGCTTGTTCGCGCGCCTTGGTGTGCGTTCGGCATTTTGGTAAGAGACCTGCTTTGGAAGCCATCTTAAAACTATGAGGCATCAATCGAGGTTTTATCCTAGCGTTTCGCTGTTCTTTTGTTAGAAAAGTGCCCCCCCGCGCGCGCTGCCGTTCGTCCTCAGGTGCAATCTCCTTACTGTACTCTACTCTATACCATATTCCCCCCATCTGGTGTCGCATATGCGAGACACCCAACACAGCGATGCCTTCTGTAGGATCACAACAAGAGCAATAAAGCAATTACCCTGCCGCCGCTCTGCCGCTTCCGCCGCTGTTGCCGTCGCTGCTGCTGCTGCTGCTGCTGCTGCTGCCGATGGTGCTACTGCTTCCACAGGTCGCTGACGAGCATGTTCCCGCACGAGGCGAGGCTTCGCAACCTCACGTACAACTCCCCCCTGTACTGCGACATCTCGTGCAAGACCTACGAGGCGGACGTGGGCGACCGCTCCCAGGAGGACGGGGAAGGGCTGGAGGCGGAGGAGGAGAGGGAGAACCCCAAGGAGTTCCTGGGCTGGGTGCCCATCATGCTGAGGAGCAGCTTCTGCGTGCTGGTGAGACGGGGGAGGGGGGGCGGGGGTACTATGTTTTGCATGCCTTGGCTGTTAGAGCATTGACCACGCGTCCTCGAGAGGCCGGAGCATGGGGTGGGGGGAGATATGTCGTTTGATGGCGTTTTGCGAGTGTGCATGGGGTTTCTGTTGTATGGAGGCCGGAGCCGCCGCTGTTTGGCTTGGGTTGTGTCTGTTTTTTTGCCATGGAGCTCGATATTTTGGGGAGACACATGTCCACTTGGGTGAAGGAGAGTCCCTTCCCAACCCGAACGAGGAAGAACGTTTAGCGAATAAGAGCTTACTACCATGCAGCTGCAGCTCAGCTGGCCGCAGCCAAGGCTGTGCTCCCGGGGAAAGCCGTGAAAGATTTCGTGTGCTACGACACGAGCTCAACCGTCGGTGCTCTGCCGACTCTTGGTGTTGGAAGGGTTGGGGCATCGGAAGGGCTCCTGCTGCTGCGAGCTGGTGCTGGCGGCGGGAAACGCTCTCATCTTGTAAAGTCAGCGCCTTGTTGTCTACGGCTGAAAGTCGTTTGTTTCGTTCATCTCAGTCTTGCATCCGTGTTTTATTGTTTTATTCCAACGCCAACGCCGGCGTTCTCGCCCCCCCCCCCCCAAACCCTGCCAAATAGAAAATTTACATTTATAGCTATAGAATCCTCCAAACTGGAACAAAATAAATCTCTTTGCAATAAATGAAATCAACGGTTGGAACAAAAACAATAGACACATTTATCCCAACAACCACAACAAAACCACTAATAACAATATAATAAAAAATTTCTTTTCACAAAAACACCATTAATAACAAAAACAACAAAAACAAAAAAAAAAAATGGCAAGGAGAAGTAATTTAAACAACCTTGGG
>FN649751.1:1999057-2019097 GCA_000310025.1 Ectocarpus siliculosus | reverse complement strand
GGGGGGGGGGGGGGGGGTACTCATTGTCGTGCATGCCGTAGTCGTTAGACCATTGACCTCGCATCCCTACAAAGCCGAGACGGAGCACGCCGGGTTCTCACCGGACCAGGCTCTCGCATCACCAAGCGCGAAGCTCCGTGAGGTATTCGGCGAGTCGCATGAAGGGTGCGCTGCATCCTGCTAAGGGTGTTCGGCATCTTGTGCTTACTTGACTAATTTATTTTCTGGTGCTTTCACTCCCAGAGACAGTTAGAAGCGCTGTGTAACTGCCTCGAGGGTGCTTGACCATTTTAACACAACGTGCGATTGTCTCCTTTGCGTGGAGTGAGGGTTCTCGACCCCGCACAACATAATCTACTCGACCACCATTCATGGTTACCGCAAAAAAAAAAAAAAAGGCAAAAGCGGTAACCTGGTTGCCGAGTTCACGAAGTGATCGGCTTGTTTTACAACATCGCTGCCAAGCGACGAAAACCCAACCCCGATGGCAAACACCAGGGGGGGCGGATTGACCTCGGGGGGGGGAGAAAGGAACTGGTAGCTGTGGTGTACCCTAGCTTGTGAAAAAATAGGACATTCCGAGGCTTGGGCAGCGGACATCTGGGGCGAGCTGGTGTTTATCGCACCGGCATTTGTGTGTCAAACGAGCTGGTAAAGAAGACAGGCCCAAAAATGCACGTACGGATAAAAATCATTGTGTACAGCATTTTTGCCGTTGTTCCCTGCCGCTCGTTGCGGTTGGATTGAGCGACGGACCCAAACCCTCTCCTTTAGTCTAATTTGCAGCACGCCACCACCAACGTCAGTCACCGCCATCATCTCCGACGAGTGTCCAAACTATGATTCAAAACGAGTGGTAGAGGGGACCCTGGTTCACTCCGTTATTCGTCACCAAAACCACCACCACATTGAATTGTCCCCTCACCTTCTCCTTGGCGGCGCTGCGCGGCTTGGGGGGCTTGGGTTGAGGAGGAGCATCCTTGGGCGGCAAAGAAAGGTGGGGGAAGAGATGAGGGGGGGTGGTGATCATCCCTCCGAGACGTGGAAGTTGAGCCGGTAGACAGAAAAACTCGAACCACTCAAAATACCGAGCAGCGAGGATGGAGAAGATCAAGGGGGCTGAATTGGCATACACACCGATCCGATTATGGCGCATGCAAGTTCAATGTAAGGCATATTGTATGGGTCAGGCAAACGGACGTGGTCAGGCAGTTGCATTCAAAATCCCGTATGCCGATGGCCAAGCTGGTTGGTTGTTGTTGTTGACGATGATGGAACGAAGCCCCCCAAATGAATCCCCTTTTTACCATCTCTGCCAGTTGCAACGTAGTTTACCTGTTGTTGGGTGGTGAACTCATTCGTTTTCGTCAACTCGAGTTTGGCCCTATCCTCCTCGAGGGAATAGTTCATCGCCGCCAGCGTATCGAAGAACGCAACTCCATCAGTCGTGTAGCCCCGCTCGAGCGCTGGAGACCAGAACGGCGACCCGTCCTCGGCGATGTCCTGATTTTTTTGGTGTTTGCATGCATGCAAGAATTCGCGCCGGTAGGATGGATACCGCATGTTTTTGGTGCTGCTTCGCTCGGAAGTGGTTTGTGCTGTTGAGCAGGGGGAATGTGTTTTCCCGAAACGCTGTGTAGTTCTCGATCCAAACCTTGTTGGTAGGCTATCCTCTGCACATGTATGGAATTCATATGTTGTTGCGTTTAGGAAGATACTCCTTGAATGCTTTAGCTCATCCAGGGACACAAACGCTAGATACTAGTGTTTTCCCGACGGACATTCGGCGAAAACTCCGACTTCTTCTTCGACGAAGAAACGAGGATTGATTGCCGTACCATCTCGCTACTTGTAAAAACGAATGCACGACCAGCAAGCAGAAGACGGGGGATGAGGGGAGCTTAAGGGAATACTTCTATAGGCCTACTGTGTGTGATCCAAGCTGTACGAAAGTATCTGAGGAGGAGAGAGAGAGAGAGAGAGAGAGAGAGAGAGAGAGAGAGAGAGAGAGAGAGAGGGACACACACGCAGACAGACAGACAGAGAGCGACAGAGACAGAGACAGAGGCAGAGACAGAGACAGAGACAGAGACAGAGGAAGAGAGGGGAGGGGGGGGGGGGGACTTGATTGGCGTTTACACACTCAAGATTATCGTACACTCGGCCAATCCGCCACTTCGTCTCACCTCCACGGCCGTAACTTTCTCCTTTTCCGCTCTCATCTGCAGACGAATCAGCTCCGCAAGGGCCAGCAAACGCTTCCGAGCGCCGCGGGGGGCATAGATTGGGTGTCCGACCAAGTGTTCCTGCAAAGCAAAATAATCACGCCGGCGATACACAAGGAAATAATGCTCCTCCTGTAGCATGGATCGGATGTGTTCTTATTCATTTCTCCTTCTTATGGAGAAGAGCTCGTCTGATGTGTAACCAACCCCCGAATCCACCAATCAATGTGGACGAGACTACCGATGAACCAGACGAAGTGGGTTTATTTTTGTTGTTACCATGTTGCGAAAATAAAATCAAAGAGAAAACAGAGAGGGCGAGAAGAATCCAACACAAAGAGTGGCGTGGAAGAAAAAGGTTATACAATATGGAGGAAAAAAATAACAAACGAGAAACAAAGGCAGCAATCGGCCGGCAATCCAGTGCACAGCGGGTGGTGAGTAGACAATCTTTGGCTGTATCTCGGCAGGGGCAGAGCACTACGACCGCTGGTCGGTGGGTACATGTTGGCAGTTTACCTAGGCCGTTCTCGCCAAAAAAACACATCGCACCACTAAGCTTGTGCCAACCGAAGTCAGGGGTTCATTATCGAGATGATTTTCTACCAGCACACCCCAAAGCAAGCCATCGCATGAGCAAAGACACGAGAGAAGTACCAGGTAACGAAACTCCCCTTTGTACAACCCCACACCGAACATGCCTCCGCCGCCAGCCAAATAGCGTGGGTCGGGGAGGACTGCTATAGGAGGCAGGCGCGTTAGACCTGTTTTACCTCTTGAATGTAGGCAAACGCTCCGCGTTGGCCGAATCCTTCGTTGATGATCCCCTGCACGAACCTGAGACAACTACCGAGCGAGTCAAAGGGCAGCGTCCGGGCAAGGAGTGATGTTGTGACTACCGCCAGAAGCTGACATGATTTGAAAGCAGACACGACGCGTGTAATAGGAAACAAACAAAAACTTGTTTCCCTAGATTATGTATGAAACGCGCCACCGTTCAAGAAACTGGTATTCAAGAAGATGAGGGTTTGATTTTCAAGATAAATAAAAGCTTCGAGAGCCTTACCTGCGCACTGATCAAATACAGAACGAGGGTTGCGCGAAAAACTAGGTTCCTAGGTTGTGGCACATGCTGTAGAGGCCTCGATTGAATGAGGCCTACACCCTCCCTTTTTACGTCATCGCTTACCGTTTGGTCAGAGGGGCGAGGCGGCGTGGCGACTGGCAATTACTTCCCTGTCTATTTGGATTGATTACTCACTCGATCTTGCCAAGCTCTTCCCTGATGTTGAAGCCTTCCAATGTCTGGGACATCACAGCCTGTTGCGCGGAAGTTTTTCATCCCACACGCGCTCGGGAGGTGAGATGATGTGTTAGGGTGGAAGTTTGGGGGGGGGGGGGGATTTCGTACTTCGGGCAATTTATGTGTGTGTGTGGTTCCAGGCTTTGGTGACGAATGAATGTACGTTTTGCTATACACGAACATGCGCGATCTGGTCAACGCGTCGGATCGTGCGCGTTCACGATACTGGTGTTGCCCACCGTTCGTAGGAAACATGGCGACCACCACGTCCAATTCTTGGCTCCGGTAGGGTGTGCGATGCACACAGTGAGATTGCCTGTTCACTACCAACTACCATACACACCATAGAATAAGATTTCTTGTCTCAAATTGCCTTCTCTTGGTCCGGAAACACGAGTGAGAGCCAATTCGGATCGACATAGTTTTGGTCGCTAGTAGAAACAACTCATGAGCTGCCACCCGATTCACGTCGTCATCCGTTCGTCTAGCGTCAACGCACCCAGACGGGGTGGTTCCCCGCTAAATTAGACTTTTCGGTAAGGTTCCACTCTCACGCATCGCCTACCCGACGAAACGCTTTCTCTCCGTGAGCCCCTTTCTGTGTCCTTGAACCTGTCTCTCCCTCTGGTATTATCCCTCTGCCTCCTCCCCCCGCCTCCCCACCCCTCTGTCGATTCCTTCCTCTCTCTCTCTCTCTCTCTCTCTCTCTCCATCTCCCTCTCTCTTCCTCACCCCCAACTCTTGGACAGACAGGTGATTTCGTTTCCCCTGGATGGACCACGCAGAAAGCCCCGCGATGCTGCTGAGGGCGTCGTCGTCCGTTTCAGTCGCGGTCCGGTCGCCTTCTCGCCTGGCCTGCGCGGCCGCCGCCTCCGCCGCCTCCTGCTCATTCGTGGCCCTGGGAGGCTTCCTCCTGAGATGTCGTGGGTCAGTCGGCGTTACGGCGACGTACATGTCACGCCAGAGGTGTAAAAGAGATGGGTACGGCAGTAGAGTATACCGGAAGCTGGAGGCCCATGGTCGTGTGTGATGTGGGCACGTTAAGACAAAGGCAAGAGGAGGAAAGGTGGGGGGAGAAAAACAAAAAAATAGAGCCAACGCTCCTGTGTGACCCCGGCCGATACGCCAAACATTTACGAAGTACATCGAAATGTATGTAGACTGGCGCCAGAACGGTTGTGATGAACGCGCACTCACGCTTATTGTCTGTGCGGGAGAAAATCGTGTGTGTGCGCCAACCTGCAAGAGCTAATGTTTCGTCTGATTCGACCATATTAACGCAACAAACACAGGAACACCCCAAGACAGGAGAAGAACCATACGATACACCTTAAACTCTGTCGAAACGTGGAATCGACCGAGGCCAGCACCAGGAGTAGGGTTGACGGCGCACAAGCACTCGCACGATCCGCGTACAATATGCTCGCAGGACGCTGATCGCGATCCGGCTCAAAAGACACGGGGTTTCGCCACACCTGGGTGGGGTGTACGCCAGCGTGAGGGTGACGACGCCAGCCGTCGCGTTATTTTTCTTCCGTGCCCTCCGGTCGCCCGGCACGAGAGCCACTGTGACCACCACCCCCCCGTCACTCCCCCCTTCGTCATCTGTGTAGTTGTCGTTCCGCTCGTCGCCATCGCCCCCGCGATTCCTGCGTTTCCCTACCCCGGCAGAGGCGCTGCCGCCGCCGCCGCCACCGCTGCTGCCGCCTCCACCGCCAGTCGTGTGGGGTGGAGCGGCGGGATCGGCGGAGGCGAGGTGCTTGACGGGGAGGGACCCTTTTCCGATGAGGACGTCGGGACTTGGTTTCTTGTCGCCGGCGTTGTCGTTCCACACCTGCAGAGAGTCGGCCGTGGTTATTCCGGAGATGAACCGGGACCTCCTCCCACCATGAGGTGTATGAATCCGCTGTCGTTTGTTAGCTGTATTGGTGTTGTCTCTCGCTCTTTAAGGATTCGCGACATGAAGTCGGGTGTCATTTCTTCGGCGAATGCCGAGACTGCCTCCTACCGAGAACTACTTACGAAACCACCGCCGTCGTTGTCGTTGCTGTTTGTTGTCTCTTGTCTGTGCGGATTGAATCATGGACGCAAGTATAGGGCCAGGTAGGGCCTCCTGTTCCTGCCTGCGGTCCGTATCTATGGCGGCCTTGCGGTAATCTCTCCGACCATCGGCGTTGAGCAGTCGTGTCTCAAGATTCACCGAAAACTAAGCATTCATTACTGAAGTTCACCGAGCGTGCGAGAATAACTCAGGCATCAAACGCCGATTGTACGATGGCAACCCGGAGGCGTCTCGGCTCCAACCCCGCCTCCCGACTCCGCTTGGTCCCCGGTAACTGGTAGCCCTAACGTGGCCTCCGTAACGCTCCTGCGTCTTCCAACTTCATGTTCGGACTAATACAGCCCTCCCCCTCGGGGATCAGCTCAGATCGGCTCAACCATCCACCGGCTCGAAACGAACGCAACGTGTTTTGGGTTGGAGGTCCAGCACTGCCATGTGCATGCAATATTCGACTGCAAAGCGGTCGCCATGCGAGGTTCCTCGCCAAGACAATTTCTACGGATTGTTGATACCCCTCTTCCGCTTGCGTGTCAGCTGTGCCACGCACTCCGCAAGGAAAAGATGGAGCGCGTACCGTAGTACTCTGGCGGGTAGGAACGTGTTCTCGCTCACTCGCTCACTCGCTCACTCGCTCACGCACTCACTCGCCTCGATCTCTATCGGCTCTTGGAGCTGCTTCTTCGTGCGAACAAGGAGCGCGACCTCTTCCTTCACCCACGAGCAGGCCTTGCCGGAGTCGCGCTTAGCGCTCGTCCTCACCTCCTGTTCCCCCCACCTGGCCACGAGATACGGGTCCTAGTCGAACGAAGGAGGCCACGGAAGAGGACGAGAAGAAGACGCAGAAGGAAAAAGAGAAAAAAAAAATTCAGGAAAGCATGCAGGACGCATGCCCCCAAGCCGGTAGATAACAATAACGGCACCGATTAGACGACGGGGGCCCAACGAGACGTTGCCAGGATTTCGTCTCCTATTTCTCAACCTGCAAGGAGGTCCGTTTTGTGTCTGAGGTCGGCGGCTGTGCGCGGTCGCGAGACGGTTAAGGGCACACCTGTTTGGAGAACACGCCCTTCTCTGTGTCCGGCAGGTCCGCCGCCGACACAGACGTCAACACCAAGCTTCCGGGAACGAGTCTCCCCTTGCGTTTTTTAACTTGCGGCTGCTCAGGCCGTGCGTCGCCGTTGTCGCCGGCACGGCCGCCGCCAGCTTCTCCGCGCTTCTCGGTGTTGCGAGCCCGCTTTTCCGCTTTGGTGTCCACTTGGGCTATGCTCGGTTGTGCGTTTTCGCCGCCTCCATCTCCAAGTTCGAGGGAACCAACGAGGTTTTCTCCGCCGCCGTTGGTGGCATCTCGAGATTTCTTGCCACTTGCCTTATCAAGGGGTAATCTACCGTCGCCCTCCTTCTTTGCGGCGTGTGCGCCGCTGCCTTGCTCGTTTTCGACCCCTTCGGCGTCGCCGTTACCGCTTACTCGGTCGTCTCCTGGCCTTCGTTGCTCTGCCTCCTGCTGCAGGGTCCCAACATATGACAGGGAGGGCTCGGTAGTACGACAGCGTTTGGCAAACATATTGTATTCGCACGTCGAATTGTCTTGCTGAAACTTCTCGATTTCGTGATGGG
This sequence comes from Ectocarpus siliculosus, assembly GCA_000310025.1. Taxonomy (NCBI): domain Eukaryota; class Phaeophyceae; order Ectocarpales; family Ectocarpaceae; genus Ectocarpus; species Ectocarpus siliculosus. The sequence continues at coordinate 2,011,893 of FN649751.1, read as the reverse complement.
ATCAACCATTGCGAACGCATCTTGTGGAACTTAGCTAGATGGTTTCCAACCATACGAAAAATACTGTTTTCGATGTGCCATGCAGTGGCCATTTGCGGCTCGCGGGCGATGTTAGTGCGATTGCGGCGAAATATGCCATAGGCCCAGGGTAACATCGTCATACAATGGACATCAGAGCAGTGCGAGAATGAACGGTGTCCAAACGTGTCGCTGGTGATAGACATGCTGCCGAACCCCAAACGAGGCCGCTCGCTGCCCACATGGAGACGCAAGGTACACCGTCTAGCGATGGCTGGGACGTGTGGAACGTCCGTGCTCTGCCACACCCCGCCCGCCCGTATTGATTCTTCACCTCAGAGTCGGTAGTAGTGCCCCCTTTAGCGGTGTGAGATGAGCCTTCCGTGTCGGAGGTGGATTTGTTCGATCGAGACAGCACTTTTCCCGCGTCCACCACCCAGAGGTAGCTCAAATCAAGACCTTCCCCGCCCAGCACGTCTTCTACTTCTTCTTGCTCTCCGTTGTCCACCGAGTCGTCCGGGACTAGATCGTCGTCTTTGAGCGTTTTGTGGCGATGCACTATCCTGGAGAAGGGGGGCGCAAGTTTTTGGCGGGCGGGTGCAAAGGGTGTTCAGAAGGTCGAGATAGGAAGGGGGGGTCCTTCGGAGGCATCCATTCGTCGTGCATGCCCCATCATAACAATAGCTATCCTGCATTCGAGAGATTTAAGACCAAAATATATTACGTTTGCACTAGGACACACACACAGAGGTTCAAATCCTTAAGTGTCGTCCGAGCGCTATTTAGCTTCCCTCTCAATACCTAACATCTTCGAGGGGGATGCCCAGACTTCGGTGAAGCTTGGCTCTCAGGACGGATACGTTGGCGGGATGCACAACCTTCACCACAACCGACGATGCCCCCGGCAGCGGCATTTTCAGCTCGCTCGCACCTACGGGCAGCAAAGCCGGGTTGTGTGCATCAGGTGAACGGAGGTATTGAAGCCGCGTCGGGGATCGCAGCCAGAGATACCGGCCGAGAAGGAGGCGGACGCTGCGTTGAGCGGACCCGCCAAGAGGTTTTTAATTGATAGGGGCCTTTTCGTGCGTCTTTGTTTGCGACATGCACGTGTTGACATCTTCTTTTCGTTGCGCTGGATATTCTAGTGATCCGAATTCAGCTCGAAATGTATTTTGGTGGTTCTCGAAGTCCCCAGGTTGTATAGTCTAATGCTCAGCTGATTTCCTTGTCTGTTCTTATGTGAAGGTCTTCGAGATGGCATCATCCTCTCGTCCTGATGTATTTACTGCGGGAGTTCGTCTGAGTGCACCTGAGGTCGAAGACCCTCCGTTTGCTGGCGTGGCCTTGCCCGCGCCCTTTCCCACGTTCGCCAGTTGCCCAAGTTCGAACTTCATGGCCGATTTGGCGGATTCATGAAGCTTTGCGAGGCCCTGCATCCTGTCGAACAAGTTGCCTGAGAGCTGGGGAGGGCAGATTCCGTTGAACAGTATAGTCAGGCGACAATCCGTGCGGCGTTCATAGGATTTGGTTGTGAAACCACATCTTTTTGCGTCCACCACGTTCACACAGCCAGAATTGATCCACATCATAGCTCAATTTGATTGTTTTTCCGTATGATCTGCAACTCTGTTTACCTATGGGATACTGTTGTCTCTTATCTCTGTATCCTGTTGCGAGGTGACGGTTATATAATGATTGTTTGCACTCATTTCTTCTGTGTACCACCGCGCAAGTGCCACATAGCAGGCTACTTTTAGAGCGCAGACGATAACGTAGAGCTGGTTTCACCAAACTAGTCACCTTGCTGCTAGCTCCGGACACGACATTCTGTATGGCCGCCTCCTTCAATTCTTGTTCCTTTCGACGCTGCTCCTTCTGTCGTTCGGCGGCCTTGGCTTCGTATTCGCGTTCGTCTTTTAGACGCGAGGAATAGGTTTCGTACGGAGCACCAAGTTTCCGACAGGAAGGGGAAGGTTTAAGAAGAGAGCAAAGTTCGTAGAAAGGACTAAATTAGGTTTGCAAGCATTTCGTCACACCTGCCCACCGCGCACTAAACCTGGTATCGGAAGGCGAAGTAAAGAACAGTTGGGTAATTGTCGATATTTACACCTGACTGAAAAGGTCCCCCGTTGGACAGTCGTGGACTCTTCGTGTGATATTGTTTCATTGGGCTTGTCGTCCGCAGGGGGGTTACCTCTTACAACAGCAGTGGAGCTACAACTAAGCTCTGTTGACTCAAATATAGCAGGAATGTACATGTAAACATGCAGTCTACACACACACGTGATTATGATGCAATAGACTCACCGTCGGAAATCCTTTCCTCGAGCTTGCTGATATCTGCAACCAGCGTATGGCGCGCAACCCTCTCCGCCTGCTTGACGACAAGTTCGCGTGTTTGACCTGCTCCAGACGATACAGAGAAGTTCATCGATATACGATGCTCGAAGCGCCTGTGACCGTGAACCTGTGTGATCTGGAACAAGAGATTAAGTGGCGTCCGCGAAATATGTCCATAGACCGCCTACTGCGCAGACTACACGAACGAGCGGAGAGTTGATTATATAGGACGACAAGGACAACAACAAAACAATAAAAATGATACGCTCATGTGCACGACGCCCAGCGTGTAGACTAATGCGCTAACTGCCTATTGTCTCGCGTTGCTTGATAAAATAGTAAAATGAGGAGCTGTCGGTCTCTCGCCTTCATATCTCTTTGGACGTCGCTTGTTCTCTGCGTCCGAGTCCCCCCCAGCCTTGCCAGCACATGATCCAAACATTTAAAAAGAGTAGGGAAACCTGCTGCAGGTCCCCACAGAACATACCACGGGGTGGTTTGGACGTTTGCACGCCGCGGGGGCAACTACGCCAACACGTCAACTCTCGGGCGATGGGCGATGGATCCAAGAAATGCGGCCCAACTGAAAAATGCGGCGCAATCAACTGCGGCGCAATTAAAAAACTGCCTCGCCGCCGCACCGCCGCACCGCCGCACCGCTGCACCGCTGCACCGCTGCACGGACAATTGATTTATCAACCAGTTCACCCTGCCATCGAAACCCAGGCGATACCGCGGCAGGGTGATGGATCTGTCCTTCATGAAGAATAACATTTTTGAACCTGGAATATCTCGATGGAACGCCGAAAAAATAGGTGAGGTACAGTATATTCTACGAAACGATCTATTCCCACGGACAAGACGCAAGATACACACACCGGGCTGTATCTTTTCATGTACCTGGTAGCCCGAACGACACCTTTATCCGTTTCCTGGATCCCATGTACAACTTCTCCCGACTACAGGCGCACTCCATCACAGGAAATGCACCGTCTGGGCTTTATGTGCTCGGGTATTCGAAATACGGCCGCCATGATTGTGACTCACCGGTACGCTCGGTGGATTTGCTGCAGGTTCAATAGACGCACGAAGCTCCGAGGCGTTCGACAAGGCACTGAATGAAATGGGACAACTATCGAGCAAGGTACAGACATCCATGCACACTAATCATTCATAAATACAAGGCGGCGGTTGCGAGAGAGGTAAACTGTTTGTTTGTGTGTTATGCGCCGACAGGGCAACGTACATGACAAGGATCGATTCTATCTCTCGGTGCTTCATGCGTGACAAACAATCCGGGACCGACCGTAGCTTGGGATGAATTTGTTCGACTTTTGCATTCGCCAATAATGTTTCTCCTCCCAATTTTGCTTATATCTCCCCCGATACACACATGAGCTGGCGTAAAAGCTTTGTAGACTACCCTATGCTTCGGGTCAAACATAGCATGTGGTGTATGTGTGGCTCATGACATCAACACGGTACACCGATACTTGCCCTAGGCGCAACAACAAACAACGCCATTGACAACGGCGGACAAGATTCGGGCAAAGGACGACATCTTGTACATCACGTGTGACGGCACTGGAGGTACCCTGCAAGGTTTCCTGCGGCTGGGACGGAAGTATCTATTTTTATACCCGGTGAGCGTAAGAAAGAGTACACGCACCAAAACGTCGTGTGATTTCTCAACGGTCTTTCCCGCGGGTCGTCACGTCACGGAATTTGGTATACTCACCACGAACAAGCGCACTCTGAACAGAGATGTCACGGCCATAAGTTCGAAAAGCTGACCTGGATCTTCCTGTGGTTTGGATATACATTTCGAACATGAAAGTGATCAATGTACGAGAATGTAAGAGGTCTGTCGACACGGAAACCTTTTGATGTCCCAATATTATTGGAATGATGTGGAGAGAGCCATTTCGTGGGTATGAGTCTAACCTTGCACATCAACGAAAAACCGAGAGCGGAGATCTTTACCACTCGACGAACTCGCCCGAAAATTTATAACGTAAAACCAGCACTTTAGGTTCGACACACCAGTCAACCACATGTTGTCTGACCGTAGACTGTCTTCTTCCTTCATGATTACTATCCAATCAATTGACCTAGACCGCATTCAGACTTCTCGCGACTCTCAAGGACGGTTAATTTAGAGGGCAAGTGAAGCAAACAGCCTTTCGTTCATCGGTGAATTGATTCTCAGTGGGTTTTCACGGGCCCACAAAGATGCTTTGCGCACCCCTACTGCACACGAAATTTCCTGCGACGGGGTTTAGCTCCTCCAGCAACTTTATGGCGTGACGTCTTCGTCGATCGTGCTGTCTGTCCGTCCCTAGTACGCACAACAAATGAACGTACTTTTCTTAGTCACGCGAAGAGATGCAAACAGAATGCGAACACAGGCAGACATTCAAAAGTTTTCCTCCTCAGCACACGTGGGAGTTAGTATGAGCTGGTGGCTGTAGCCACACGCTTGGTATTCCTCGGTCAAAGCAAAGCAACTTTCTCTCTTTGATACACACATTGGACCCTTACTGCCGCTGTTGTTGCATCGCGAGCCTCAGGACGATAACGGATCAATGATCGAGAAGGACACCATGTGCCTCCTAGATTTCTATGTGCACGAGAGTGTGCAAAGGCGGGGCCTTGGCCTTGACCTATTCAAATCAGCTCTGAAGGTGGGATATGTACGGGACTCAGCACTGTGAAGATATTGCTAGATAGGCACAGCGCTACACTCGTGGGCAGGAAAGGAATCGATCTTGCAATAATTTCTTCGAACGAATGACCTACGACTTCAACAAGGCACCCCTTCGTGCCAGAAACGTTTGTCTCCTGAAAGCACGTACATACAGACTTTGCGAACGGTCGGCCAGCGTCCTTGCTTGGCCTTGTAAGATCCATCAACAGGCTCTCTGACCACGGTACACGACATGTTGCGAATAGTAGTTTCCTCGAAAGCCGAAGAAGGGCAATCTAGGAGGGACGAAATCGTTCGACAGCATCCCTTGAATCAAGTCTGCAGCAGTGGCAACACACGCTCCTGCTTTCGGAAGAGACTGATCCTGTCGCCTCAGACACAAACCGAACACAGCACTAAAATTCTGAGAGGTGAGCTACTACTGCGTCCAACCTTCCCCTCGCGCGCACGGTTTCGACAGGAGGAAGGGCTAACGCCAACGGAGATCGCGTACGACAGGCCGTCCCCGAAGCTGAAGCCCTTCCTCGGCAAGCACTTCGGGCTTCACAATTGTTTGGACCAGCCTAACCGCTTCATGGTGTTCAAAGAGCACTTCGAGGGGGCCGCCAAGCGGTCGAAACAGCAAGCGGGCTAGGTTCTTGGCGCACTCGAGTGACTTGAGTTGATGTGGCCGTTGTGAACGTGCTTAGGAAAGTGGGCTTCCGCAATTTTGCTTTTTGGAACCGTCGCATTCTTAACGCTGTACATAAAACAATGGCAGGGACTTGTTTCACTTCGATGAGAACTATAACATCCTAACTCTCCGAGATAGATCCACGCCCCCGCTGATCCCCAGACGGATACTCTTGGGTTTCGGACACATGCATGGCAATGACATGTGAACAATCCAGAAATCAGGGATGCTCTACTGCCCGATCAACATCACAGGAGCGCAGCTGACGTTTCACCTTGTTGAACCGTTGACCCGAGCTTACATGAGTCAAATACAAGTCTTCCCGAGCTTAACCCGCTGTTTGTAGGAATGTAGATATCGACAAGACCTGATGGTCTCCAGCCACCGGGTGTCAGGGCGATTCACATCCAGGGCAATGATAACCCTGAAAACATCGCCCATAGGGTGACGATAGCCAAGTACAGAACTTAAAACCGTTAGTAGACAGTGCCAACGCCTATCTCAACGGCACTAAAAATATCGCCCATAGGGTGACGATAGCCAAGTAGAGAGCGTAAACCGTTACACGACAGTGCCAACGCCTATGTCAATGGCAAATCCATGACACACAGAACATGACAGCACACCGAGTCCCGGGCGCGTTGTATTGCAAGCTGGAACCCCTGCCAAGCGGAGATTTCCGTTGGCATGTGACGAGTTCCCTTCGGGGATCTAAAATCCACAACAGGCGTGTGTGCGACCGCCAGCGCAATAAAGAAGCACTATTCAACATGGTTGCAGCCACTACCGCTCACGTTCTCTAATGCATGAGACAACCTGCCGCCCCAAGCCTAGCGCAGCACTTCACTCACCCGTCCAAAAAACATAGGTGGTGACACTGAGAAAGCGCACACGAGAACAACATGCGCGGGGTAGATAGATGGACGGCGCCACGGAGTGACCCCTCCCTTACCATTTAATAGTCGTCCTACAAGAACCACGTGGTGTCGCCCAATCTCGCACTATGAGCGGCACGGCAGTTTATGCTGAGAAAAAAACGCCTTGCAGGCAGCATCCCCGCTGTCTCATTCTTTGGAGAGGCTGCTGATGCCCGCTCGTGCGCGCTTCGCCGCAACAGCATCACCGCAACCATCCCTACCGCCCGCTCCGGCGGTAGGGCCGGCCCATTTCCCCATATCTCTCCCCGCCCTCGTGGCACCACCGCCGCCACCGCCGCCGCGCCCTCTGTTCCTCGGGGGATTTCTAGGCGTCATGACGTCCTCCCCTGCCAAGGCCGCCTCGGCCTTGCGCTTGTTGGCCGCTCTGCGCGCCCTGTCCTTCTCCTTTTTGACGCGCAGCTCGTCCGCGTACAGCTCCTTGAGCCGGGACGGTTCCATGTGTTTCTTGAGGAGGGTGAAGAAAACGCCTCCCGCGGTGCGCTTCCGACTCCCGTCCGCGGTCGGCATACCCCCCGTCTCCTGTTTTGTTGGGCGTGTGTTGTGGGCGGGCGGGGGTGGCGGGGCGGGTTGAGGGGTGTGTCTTGACAGCAGCAACAACGGCGTTTCGAGGCACGATGGTGGGTCGTCGAAGGGTGCATTCGTGCTTCGTGGGTTGGGGTTGTTCACGCTCACCGGCGTGTAGTCTGTAGAACTACTTTTGGCGACACTCGGCGTACTAGAGCAGCGCAGAGGTCATCAGGACCCGATGAAAGATGAAACAGTATTTAGGGCATCAGTGTGTGCTACCAGCGCCCCGCAGGTCAGACTAGCTGTGAGCAGACTTGATGTAAGCTGACAAGAAAAAATATGCCACGTGACTACTTCTTGAGCAAACACTGTCGTCGCACCTATGCGCATGCCATCCGGTTAGTTCGTCGCTCGGCAATAGGCCACAGCAGAGCTTTGTCGTCAAACTTTTGAACGACATTGCGGCGGCAAACGGTGACGCCGTTTTTCTCCGCCCTTTTCTTTCCTACCACCACCAGCAGCGCCACCTCACCTGGGTCTCTTGCACAGCCTCCAGCAAGTCCCTGGTCTTGTTGTAACCGATGGTGGACACCACTTGACACATGAGGTAGTACTTGGGCTCGCCGAGGCGCTCGCACACCCACTCGGCGCACTCCTTGATCGTCACGTTCCGCCCTCGCGCCTTGCCGTCCTTCTTCGGCCGCCCCCGCTTGCCCCTGCCGCCGCCACCCCCGCCTCTTCGCCCCCCGCCTCTACCGCTGTCCCGGGCAGACCTTTGCTCCCTGCCGCGAGAGGTCCGCAAGGGCTGGTCGATCATCTGCACGAGCTCCCCATCTTCCACGGCTGTTCCCCGTCCTCCTCCCGCAGCGGGTGGTGCTTCGACGGTTGGTGTTGCTATTCGGGTCTCCCCCCACGAGTCTACTTCTCCCCAGATGCCCGCGTCACCGGGGGAGCAGCCCTCACTTGGTGGTGCTCCCCAATCGTCAGCGGGCGCGGGAGCCGTCGAACGACTTGCAGCGGGAACTGCTGCTACTGCTGTGGAAGCGGAAGCCTGCTGTGGCGATGGTGCCACGATGCCGGGGGGCTTGTTGGATGAATCGGCGGCGGGGTCTGTGGCGGGAGCACGGTTGTCATCTTCTTCTTCGCCCCCCGAAAGCTCTAGGTCTTCGTCGATGCCCAACGCTGCAAGCTTGCCCGTCAAGAAATCGTCCTGTTGCGAGTGTAGGGACATACAGGCCAGTTGCGAGCTCGGTGGTGTGAGGGCAAGTCCGCAACACATTGTAGTGAGGAGAGGCGGAATGGAATGGGATGCTGATGCATGGGGTCCCACAATCCATTCCAATGCGTCCTCGTTGAAGCGCGCGCGTGTCGTGCTGATACAAAGGGCAGACCATCCTTGCTATACCAAGGGTACAGAGCATTGATTGGTTTGTGCTCATTTTTGAATTTTGGGGAGGAAGAGTGGAGATCCGAGGTGTCTGGTTCTCAACACACACTGCTGCTGCTAGAGCTTCCAAAAATTCCAAGCTCACCCCATCATCATCACCCCCGAAGTCCATATCGTCATCGTCAAAGGTCGACATGTTTGTTGCCGCCACAGAGCAGTCGGCTATTGCTGTGGTGTGGACCAAACAACCTCGCTCCGACCCGGGGATCCGCGACATCCTGTATTCCGCCGCAATTCAAACAAATGGTACAGGTGTGTGATATTGAGATGATTATGCGTCCCCCCTGTGCCTCTCTCTTGGAATCATTTATTGCATTGCAATCATCTGCAACCGTCTCGGTCTGGCTCTGGTCTTTGAATAGACCCACAGGCACACAAGTGTGTCCGCACCCTCTACAGACTTCTTGGGGTCTGTCGGATCCTGTCGTGGGAGCTGCAGTTGAGCGTTTGGTTGCTCTCCTCGTTGCTTGAGAGGGCAACAGGAATCAAGGTATCATGTACGTTTTTCGAATGGGCTCCGCCACCGCCGTCCTCGCGCTGACGGTAGGCTCTGTTGCCGGCTTCGTCTCTCCGCCACCAGCCGCCGCTGGGTGCCACCGCTCCGCCTTCCTTTGCCACGGTGCTATCAACGCGCGAGCAGTGACCCCTCGCTCGCCGACAGCAGGAGCAGCGTTGATGTCTCTCGAACCGTCTCGAAAACAGCAACGATTTCTTCGGCCGTGGGTGCGACTGGGGGCGGCGGCCCGGGGAGGCTTGTTGGGGCGAGTGCCTTCGCGCCTGCGCGGCGTGGCGGCGGAGGAGGACGAGGATGAGGAGATGTACGAGTATGACGATGTGGATGGGGAGGAGTACAGCGATGGCGAGGAGATCTTGGATAGGTGTGTGTGTAACTGTCAACACTCAATATGTTTCACCGGTGGCCGAGTTGGACTACCACCCTCTTGCTTCGTCGTGCGGGCATGATGGTCCTTGTTAGGTTAGGGCGGGGTGGCCACAACTGTTTGCTGCACTCTCATAGACGTGTGGGCTTGGAAACGCTGGGTTGCTGAGTTGACAATGTTGCTGCTTGCATGGTTCCGATGTTCCGCTTTACGGCAAAGAACAGCAAGTAGTTCCCTCCTTGGGGTCTAACCAGCGCATGCTACATGTATGCACATGTGCCGTTGTATGCATGTTCAATAGTTGAAATGACCCATCCTCTCGAACAGTCTAGTCTACATGAACCCGACGCCTGAGTTCTTTAGGCTTCCAATACTGCTGTAGAGGACCTGATGTGCCCTAGTATTCATCAACTGTTGCGCGACGATATTCACTCGGAGTCTACCGGTCGATGGACAGTAATGACTGGTATTCTGTAATTCTGGCACGAGACGAACTTCGTCGCTGGTACAGAAAGACTTCCTCAACCTCGTTAACTCTTCGTTGAAGGTCGATGCGCAAAAGCAAACGTCGCTTTGCTTGGTTCAGGGTTCATACTTTTTTTAATGTTTTTGCCTACATTAGTTCGCGTGTCTTGTTCGCGTATCTTGGTGGGTGTTGTAATCTTTTACCGGGCACCGTCCGTCGCCGGCCTTTACACACGCCCTACGCTCAAAGGTCTGTCGTCAAGCAGCTGAAGCGCAGCACGACGGTTTTCCGACAGGTGGGTGCCGCCACGCCTGTGTCTTGTTGGTCGTACTTCCTGCGTATATTGCTGTAAGTTCAGGGCCGGCACTGCTGCTGCTGCTGCTGCTGCTGCTGGGAGATCTTGATGTGTTCTGTACGGCCGCCCCGTTGCAAAGAGACGTATGGTCTGATTGGTCTTGAGTCCCGGCGCGGCCACGGATAGAACACACGTGAAAAGCTCGATTGCACATTCGCCTGACCTGCACCAGGCGGCCGTACCGCGTGTCGTGCACCTACAAAAGGGTATCCTTGATATTTCTGCACTACCCCCGTTATGTTAAATGTGGTACGGTTGGGGGGTAAGGTGTTCAGATACCTTGCGTGCACACACTCATTCTCCCACTTGGACTCTTGTGGGAACTAACAGGGAGTCAGAGCCCTTTCATGCTCCGCCTGGAACACCACTTTCTTGCTGTTGGTCATTCGTACCACGCTTTTGGGTTGTTTTCTGTTGTACGGCCGCGATGGAGAGGAGTTTCATCGTTTCACGCAGAGCTAACGCACTCCCCAGTCTCCCCTCCGGAAAGGAACAGGTGTTCCGCCCCCCCCTCCCCCACGCGCCCCATTGCACTGACCCTGTTAGCTCTTTGTTTCTTCCGGAACCGTTCTTCGTATTCCACGGCAGGTGAGCTGGCTTTCGTGGTGGGCGCAAACGATCCTGTCGACGGTGGCTTTTATCATCCTTCTCTTCTCCAACGCCGTCACCAACCGCTCCACCCGAGGCAACATCCTCGGCAACGGGGTCGCGCTGGCCGTGGCTAGCCTTGCTTGCTCGGCAGCGAGCATCTGCTGGTGAGTTGGTAATTTTACTACAGCTGTTCCACACCGCCGCCGCCTACCCGGTTAATAGACGGTAAATGCTGCGGTGAGTGGGTCGCTTCTGACCCATGTTTTGTTACATTTTTCCAAGCAGGAGACAATCCAATCAATTTTGCCCAACCGGACGTTTTGTTCTCGTTTGAGCGTTGCCGTGTCTCTCTCCGGTCTCTGGGTTAGTGCCCCATATCTTCCTGCTACGCCGCCCGACAACGGAGACTCCTGTTGTGGGTTTAGCCACCGAAAGAGGTGTCGCTGTGGGGTTTGCGTAGGCGCATCACGAGAGACCCACGAGCGCGAGAGAGCCAACAAGCCGTGAGCTCAATCAAGCCCCGATCGTAACGCCCCCCCTCGCTCGCCCCGCGCGCTACCGACCAAACCGGACGACTCCTGCGCTAATTTCCACAACGCGGATTTTTTCGCACGCGCAGGACGTGGGGGTACAACCTGAAGGCGAAGGGGTGGAGGAATTTGGGCACTCTGGCCGAGGTGGACGACGCGCAAGTGCGCATGCGTAGCTCGCTGAGGATGGGGCTGTACATCAACGTGGCGGGCATGCTCCTGGCTCTGGTCGGAGCGGAGCAGATCGTCGGCACGCTGGTCGCTAAGGTTTTGTACGCCCAAGGTGAGGAGCGGGGGGAGAGGGAGAAGTCACGAAACGGCGGAACCCGCGGACATCGCGCGCAAGCTGTCTATGGGGTGATTCTTGTTGACCCGTGTGGATTGTTTGGCGTTGGTGTGTGTTGTGCAGGGCAGAAGTGACAGCGCGTCTTGGCTGCTTGTGACTCCGCTTCTTGCTTCTTTGCTTCCTCAAAGGGTAGATGGAGAGTGCTCTCATGCATGTGCGCTACTCTGCCGATCATTGCCGCTCATGGCAATGAACAACACCCGTTGATTGATGTGGAGGCTTCCAGCCGGGAGGGGAGGCGCTGCTCCTGCTCGAGCTGGTAGATTCTGGTCGGGTAGACCGTCTCTGTGGGCATTCGTGCATCCAGGCTAGAGAAAAACGAGTACCTTTCCAACCCCGTCCGGGCCGCAACATTCCGATGCTTGGAGGGCGGTGACCGCGCAATTATTTACCATCACAACCGTGCGTCGTCGAAGGTCCCCCCCCCCGGTGTTTGCCATCGGGGTTTGGGTTTTCGTCGCTTGGCAACGACGTTGTAAAACAAGCCCCCCACTCGGTGTTTGCCATCGGGATTGGGTTTTCGTCGCTTGGCAACGACGTTGTAAAACAAGCCAATTCACTTCGTGAACTCGGCAACCAGGTTACCGTTTTTTTTTTTTTACCTCTGGTTTTTTTTTTGGCGGTAACCATAATGGTAGTCGAGTAGATCATGTTGTGCGGGGTCGAGAAACCTCACTCCGCGCAACGGGGGATGATCGCACCACGTTGTGTTAAAATGGTCAAGCTTCCTCGAGGCAGTTACACAGTGCTTACAACTGTCTCTGGAAGTGAAAGCACCAGAAAATAAATTAAGTCATGCGTAGCTGTCATCCGTACGCAAGGAAGTAAGCACAAGATGCCGAACACCCTTAGCAGGGTGCAGCTCACCCTTCATGCGACTCGCCGAATACCTCACGGCGCTTCGCGCTTGGTGATGTGAGAGCCTGGTCCGGTGAGAACCCGGCGTGCTCCGTCCCGGCTTTGTAGGGATGCGAGGTCAATGGTCAAACGACTACGGCATGCACGACTATGAGTATGAATACACCCCCCCCCCCCCC
>FN649751.1:1973312-1998957 GCA_000310025.1 Ectocarpus siliculosus | reverse complement strand
TACCCCCCCCCCCCCCCCCCCCGTTGGGGAGTGTGAGTTGTACAGGAAGGAAAGAGAGGATCTCGAGGAGGAAATGAGACAGAGAGGGTGTGACATGGACAAGTTTGGTAAATTAGACAACAGCGAAAAAACGATCGCGATAATTGGGGATAGATGGTGGGCACAAGAGGCCCTAGAGGACGGGGATAAGATGTGCAAGAAATTTTTATGGAGTTTGTGGCAGAAACGTAAAGAGCTCCCAAATGTTGGTGGTGTCTCTAGTAGGTGTAGGAACGGTGCTCCGTCTCGAAAGGGACGCGTGGTCAATGGTCAAATTATTAAGGCAAGCAACAAATGAGTACGCCCCCCCCCCCCCGCAACACGCCTCTCTTCATTTTCGACGTGTCCGTATTTTCGCCGCGTGCTGCCGCCCTTGCCCAGCGCACCGAGCACACGGACATCGCAGGGGCGAAAAACCGCCCCACCACCAAGTACGCCTTTCGTGGACCACTGCTAACCCTCGTTTTATTGTACTGTTATATTATCAGGTTTTCAGCCCTCCGTGATGGTGGGCACCGCCGGTGCCGCGGAGGTGGCGCAGGCGCAGTTCCGCGCCCTGGACGTTTTCATCGTCCAGGCCAACACCAACACCTTGCTGAGCCACTTCTGCTCGCTAGCGGCGTCCCTGTGGCTGCTCGCGAGGACGCCTAAGCTGGCTAAGCTGGCCAAGAGCGGCTGAGATTTGTTTTTGGCTGCGGCGCAAGTTTGTTGGTGTCGTCGTACGTTTAATAGTGGTCGTAGCGAGCAAGCGTCCGCTCGTGACACACCCGCTGCTCTCTCCCTTGGCCGTATTTGTGTAGGACTTGTTTACGACAGTATCAAGAGCACACCTTTAAGTGGCGTGGTGGGGGCGGTGGTGAAATGAATCGATTTTGGATGTCGGCTGTGAAAGTTGATTGGTTTAATCGCTTTGTTCGCTTTTTTGGGTTGTTCCAGCCTGTTTGGCCTGCCATCGGTGTTCGGTGGAGTTGTAGCAGAGGTTGGGAAGTATTTCGGAGGCGTAATTAAACCTCCTGTTTTTGGTCTGTATGATATCGTATTCTGCAGTTCGTTTTTTATCTCTTTTACTGGCGAAGAATGAAGACGTGTTGTGAGATTCTGAACTAGCGTCTAGCCCCGCCTGCAACGCCAAACGCCAAATGGAGATGTAATTCGTACAATAGTTTTTGTCATCGTTTTCGTGGGGTTCGCGGAATGTTTGGTTTTGTTCCGGTTTGGGACTGGGAAATACTCCCATATCTGCCGGGATCCTGCTTGTATCAATAGGAGGGGGCTCGTGGAGTTGTTGATGGCTGCTACAATTCCCCCATCGCTTCAGGTCTGTCTGTAGTCCTTTCATGTTTCCTATTCTTTTTTAGCGTTATACGCGGTAAGCTTTTCTTGCTCCCGCGTGTGTGTTTCGTGCATGCACGCCCCCCCGCCCTTTCCCTTTTGGTTGGGCTTTGTTGCCTCTTTTTGCACGAGGCTTGCTCCTGTCGGTTTGGAAGTAGGGGAGTGAACGCATGGTTTCGAATGTGTGCCACACAGTATATGCAGTAAAGCCAAATCACATTTTTTTGTTTGCATCTTCGTTCGCGTGGATTTTTGTGGCTGTGTGAGACAGCTGGTACGTATGCGCTGGAGTTTTATATTTTCCAGACTATCTGTACATACTACATCTCGCCCGTGAGGCTTTCTCTGTGTACAACTGGAGTCGACATCACGCGGCCACACCTGGGTGCCCGTGCAGTGCGAAATGAGGGCAAGACACTTCGTTTTACTCGGTAGAAAATAGTTCGGGTTTGTGGCCACTGCTGTGCTTCTTCTGTATGCGGCGCGCAGCAAGGAGGGTAGTTTGCGGGCAAACGCACATGGAGGGGCGGTCGCAGCCAACGACTGGCGAGCCCAACATCATATGCAAGCAGTAGTCGCCATGAGAAAGCAACAACATCTCTAGACAACTAACTTTTCTTGGGTTCTTTCCGAAGTCCCAGAAAAAAAACTACCAGTAGAGACAAGTAGAGAAGAACGAAGCACACTAAATCCTTGACTGTAGGCTTTATCCTTTCCTTCACAGTGCCGACTAGCCATTGTAGCTTTCACACGCGGGAGATTTCGCTGCACGATCTCAATGTATGTGCTGATACAATGACGAGAAAGGGTGTACCCAATCCTCGCTCTCTGGCAGCACTCACAACAATAATAGTACGATTGGCCTTCCGACACAACTTGTCGCGCCGTGATGAAATCTCTCTTCTTGGCGTGCGGAAGGAACTTTCAAAGGGTCCCAGAAACCCAGGATATACCTTGACTATATAGACTGTAATAATAGTAGATATCGACACCACGGGAGGAGCGACCGGCCACCCCTCAAAATGGTCGGCCATACAGTAATGTGCTCTACTTACGTACATACGAAGACGACATAACAGCAACAACAGCAAACAATGATATCTCGACCAACTCACAATGATGTTGTAGACTGCGACCCGCGCGCGCCTTTTTTTTTTTTGAAACCGATGCAGAGTCAGAATGATTTGCGCGACCGATGCAGCATGTAATACGTATGTTCTTCACACTATTAGTCTACGTACAGACAGTCGATTGCAATGTAGGGTTGGAAAGGCAATGAGCGTAACTCGCTTCTACGATGGCGGGCGGGACAGCTTTCTGGCACGATCCACGTCGAACCCTCCGTCCAGGTTCGACTCGATCGAGCATCTCGAGCGTGATGTGCACAACAAATCTTTCGTTGCTTTCGAGAGTTCGACGGCGGAAAGGGCTCCCGGCGGCGAAGACAAACGCAGAGGAATCTCTGCTGCAGTGATCACCGGGGGGGAAAACACCGCAGGGAGTACGAATGACAGCAACAACGTGAGTGCCGCCAGCAGCGTCGCAACAACGACTGGAGCTTGGAGCTGGGGTGATGGCAACAACAGCCACGCGAACACCGAAGTGACACAGGCCGCAAGCTCTTCTTGGAAAGCGGAGGTATCCGGCAAGAGGGTCTTTACGGCACCACCACCACCATCATCGCAATCATCATCATCATCATCTCACAGCAAGAAGTTTTTCTGGGGACCCAAGGTTACTCGCAAGAGAGAGGAGGCTGAGCGAGATATCCGGAGAACGAATCAGGGAGACCCGGCGACGTTTGCATTGTGCGTACGCAAGTATGCGCATAAATTTCACGAAAGACGATGCGGATGCTGTCATAGTCTAGAGGATTGATCGTTTGTCCTGTCAAGGAGCAAACACATGCACGCTTCGCACGGTCATTGTCGAGGACGGCGGACGGTCTCATGAGACGGTTGCACTATGCATTCGATGAGTACATTGTATAGTTCTGACCGTGGCACGTTAGTCGTGTTGTAATGCAAGGTCCCTCAATCTCCTTTGGTCGGAGAGAACAAAGTCACTTCTTACATGACAAAATGTATGTGTGTACTGTACTTTTGCAACACATTCACGTGCAATTGATACAGCAGTCCATGTTGTTATAAGATTCTCTGCCGCTGTAGTACACGTACGACGACATATATTTGTCAGATGATTGAAACGAAGGGGTCTTGAGCGCTACCCACACATTAAGCTTCTAGAGAGATTCTCGCGCAACATCTTTATCTTTGCATCCTAAAATGCATGTTGAGCATGGGGCCTCACTAGGAGCCACAGTAGACTAGTCACCAAAAAGCGTGTCGTAAGTTTTTCCAGCATTTGACACAGCAAGATATTCCTCGTTGAGTACTAAGCGAGACACATACGTATCTGCACATGACCTACATTCCTACAGTTGAAAACATTTACGTTGCACATGCTTGGCACGCGCTTCACTGTTCAACATCGAACCGCCAGGGCGGTGGACGAATGTCCTTCCACGGTATCCACCATTCGCTCGCTTGTGCCTCGGAGGTTCCACTCCACGGAGGCTTTTAGCGACGGCGATTCGTCTACGCTCACCGGCGGCCCCAGAAGCGCCTACGCAGGGTTGGAGCCCTTTATCCGCACGTCCATCACTGATCGCATTCACGACGGCATCTACGAGACGGACATCGGTCACAAGTCCACTCTCGGCGGTCGGGTCAAGCGCGGGGAGATCCGCTGCCCGAAATTGTCTCGCTACGGGAAGCGATTCGCCGACGATGCCGCGGGCCTAGAACGGCAAGAGGTATCACGATGCAAAAAGAGGGCTTCGATCAACGTACTTTGTTGCTGCTTTTCTTGCCACGGTAGCACCATGTATAGTTATCGCGTAACGTAGAGAGAACGACGCCCCCCCCCCCCCCCGCAGCCGTTCGAGTCGAAGTCACGTAGTTGGGGTGGTGAACTATTAGGGATGAAACAAGCATCCCCAGGAATGGAATAGGGATGTGCAGTAGGTGGATCTGAAGTTATGACCCGTGCAAAGTGTAGTGGGATACCTCACTAGTCTAGAAGATGAACGGTGTCCGTAAATATCCAACATGGCGAAAGAGGCAAGACCGTGGCTGGCTGTGTTTGGCATGGAGAGCACCTACTACATAGTTTGGTGGCAGGTCTATTTGTAGTAGTAGTGGTGAACCCCGAAAGGAGTGCATGGTCAATGGTCAAGTGGCTATTGGCAGGTGGGCCACTTTCCCCCTACCCCCACCCTCTCTTGCCTCCGGTCCCACGAACGAATATGTTTCTGTCCCCATCGACTTCCTCATACAGCTCATGGGCCCGGGATACTACGACACGTCTCCGGGCATCGACGCTACGTCCAAAGCTTCGATGATCTTGCCGCTTCCACGTGAGAAGTGCAACTACGATTCCTATATTCGTCGTGGATTAGGACAAACAACAGGTTCTGCGATAGGACCTGGGCAGTACGAAGCGAGGCCGGTTACCTCGACAGGGTCGGCACGGCTGGAATTCTCGACCACCGTGAGGTACTACTGGACCCCCGTGTGTCATTGTTAGTCTAACGTGTGAGCGCGGGTTATTTGGCCACCGTTCCGAGACCCGCACCAGGCTTGTTTTTTACTCTATCGCGGTCTCCGTTCCGTATTCCCACGGTTTTTCGGGAAGAAGTCACGGCCTATCTCATCCTCCCCGTTGTCGTCGGTGATGATCCGCACACCCACCTCGCCGCGGCCCGCCGCATGTTCCGTTCTGCTTGGGTGCGCAGGGAAGTTCCTTTGTTTTCCTTTGCGGGCCTTTGGCACTGGGCAGACTTCTCCCGGCAGCAATCACGTGTGAAAACAACAATCACTAATATCGTCGGTTATTGTACGTGTGTCGTTCATCGTCGACCCTCCACCCTGATGTGCCTCCGTAAAAGGTGGACCAAAGAGCCGTCAAGCGGGGCGTCCCCCAACCAGGGACCCTGGGACGATGTGGAAGACGCGTGGGGTCGAGGGGGGTACATCGAGCGTGCCGTCCCCCGGGAATGCAAGTCGTATCTACCCCAGGAGATTCTACGATACATGACTCGCCTAGAACTTGACCATTTCGGCAAAGAATCTTTTGCGACGGCGATGCGACGACACCCGAAGAGGTGGGTCGACGTAGAATAAGCGGTGACAGGGCAGGGAATCGGGAGGGAGATCCGGATATGGCTAGGTTTTGTTTGCTTGTTGACTGGCCTGTGAAAAAAAAACTAGTCATGAAAGATGGGACAAGCGGGGGTGCTAGATTTTGGGGATCAATCAACTTGGGAA
This sequence comes from Ectocarpus siliculosus, assembly GCA_000310025.1. Taxonomy (NCBI): domain Eukaryota; class Phaeophyceae; order Ectocarpales; family Ectocarpaceae; genus Ectocarpus; species Ectocarpus siliculosus. The sequence goes on along the minus strand of FN649751.1, from coordinate 1,993,258 downwards.
ACGGATGGAGAACAACACGACCGTCGTGGAAGTGGAAGCATTGCTGAGCTGGTATTCAGCCGATGGCGTCAAGCTAACGTCACTGCCGTGGTCACGGCACCAAGAAGCCGGTCTCGCACAAGAGTTCCAGGGAGCTTTCTTCAACTAGCTGTGCACGGAGAGAATAACCACCTACTCTTGCCGTGTCAAAGTCTACTCACCGTCCTTCGCAAGCCTGTTGTATTCTCGGCCAAATACCAACATACATTCGATGAAGCCATTTCTCTCTTGATATTCAATTCATTCTTCTCCCCCCGTCACACTCCGCATGCAAACCAACGTAACAACAGGTATGCGGCGAGTTTCAGCAACACCCAGGAACCCGACTGGCGTGTCAACGGAAACCCCAACCTGGGGCCGGGCACCTACGCCATCGAACTCGCCGAGAGCCTCACTCTTCCCGCGCCGCAGGGAGGAGCCGGGGATGCCGATCCGGCACGGCCGTCCATCCCCTTCCGCGTCCGCCGCACGCCGTTCGATACCCGACGCCTCGCTGACGGCTACAAGACTCTCAAACCGCGGTTCTCCACCCCACGCACTGCCCTCTACTTGTCGGAGCTGCCCAGAGGAACTGCTGGGGTGGTTTCTGACCCCCCAGACCCCCCCGCCACGACCATGAGTGAACGAAAGGCAGGCGGGACGATCCGACCTGGGGCAGTATGCCGGAAACGCCTATCGCCGGCTGCCAAGGTTCGATTCTCTCTAGATGTTGTTCGCGGGTCTCGAGCGGTGCATATCTTTCCCGCCGGTAGCTTTTTCAAGCTCCAACGGAATAGGGTTCGTTCGAAGCCCGCCCCGGCCAGACAAAATCCCGTTTTGCCGTGGTATTTGTGAGTACCTAACACGCTGAGCGTAGGTGGGTAACGTTGCCCCCCCCCCACGGTACGCAGTACTTCATAGATAGGTCACGCGTGCAGCTTATTTCCTCTTCGCGAACCCTTTCAGGCGGCAGCAGCAACGGCGGTGGCTGCGGCGGACCCGTGGAGGGTTGGGGGACGAGGCAGTCGGTTCGTGCGCCTCGAGCGACCTTCCGTGATAGATCCGGTGCGCGATGGCTCTCGGCGGCGCGCGGCGGCATCAACTTGGACTAGTTCACGTTATCGTCTGCCTAGAAGAGAAACTGGTGTACTTTAGACTGAAGGGAACTTCACTTCCGTTAAAGAGAACGGTGAAGCAACGGCGCGGCCGACGGTGTGTCTATACCCGTCTTCTTATTACCAGAGGTGGAATGTCATGATTTACGTCGACGTGTCAACCATCGCTTGAAATTTTTGAGTTGTACGGAAAATTCATGGGCGGGATGTGTGAGATCGCGTAAAGGTGCCGCACTACGTGGGGTTTGGTGCACAGGTAGTCGACAAGGGAAAGCGCGCCCCCACAATGGACGCACCAGCGCAGAGGCACGGCATGTCACGTTTCAGACCCGCGTCCATGCACAGCACTGTGCAGTAGTAGTTGTTGGCAACTTGTTCGTGGTGGTGTTGGAATACAATGAGGAATCGACCCACCCGACGCTACATACTCCAGCCGTAGGCTATTTTACGTTTGTAGCGGTTGTTGCGGGGTGAAGGGATGGACATTCGTTCCAGTATTCAGGCCTACATGCCTAGTCATTTGCAAGGTATTTTAAAGGAGAGAGGGGGGGTAAGCGTGCGGGTTGGAGCCGTAGCGATCGCCAAGATTTGGAGTAATTTAGTACTTCCGGAATTAATTACGATATTTTAGACTATGCTGCTGTCCATCCGTGGAGGGTGGAGGGTGAATGAGCCAAACGTTTTCGAGGCTGGAATGGAGATTCGTGGGGCAAGAGTGCTTACTGTACTTATGTATGAATGAACATCAGAGAGAGGCGGTGTTTTGAGATTTGACTGTAGACTACTAGATATGTACGGCTGTTACGGTAGCGTATCATCAATTGAACCGCTTTTTGTGTTTTTTGTTTCACTCACACCTTACAAGGTGTGGTGCGCATGAGTGTTATACAACGATTTCATGTCCAGATTGTACACCGATAGGTAAAACACTTTTCGTTCATAGCGTGTGCAAGTGTATCGAAAGCGTGTGAGCTCTTGATTGACAACATCATCAAGAGGGTCAAAAAAGGTCCACGATTGACAGGGAGGCGGCGTAGAAAAGACAGAGGGAGAACCCGTGTACTCTGCTTGGATCAGTTCGTTGGACACATGTCGTTCAGCAGGACACTAAAACTACTCTGTATGTTCACGTGTTGTCGTTCCGTCTATTGTGGGCGCCAGTCTACACCTTTCGGTGTATGTTTGGATGTTTGGCGTTCGGCGCACCGGCCGGGTCAGACAGAGGACAGCGGGAAAAAAACTCTCTGCTGTAGTCCACACAAAAAAAAAAAAACCCACTCGCTTCCCACCAATCAAACCAAAGCTCTGAGCTTGTAATACGTAGTCCAATACGGTGGTACCAATCGCTTAACCGAAACGTATAGTACATGTGTTCTTTGTCTTGAGAACCAGTGGATCAGAGCACGGACTCTCGATCTAGCTTCTAGAGAGATGCGGACAGAGCGACCGGAAGGCAGGAGAGATCCGGGGACACAAAAATATCGTAGGAAAGCCTGACAAAGTCTCTACGTACGCCTTGGGTTCAACCCATTTGCGCCGTACGGCGGCCTTGATCACTCATCCCTGCATCGCGCCATCATCTTCTAACGCGGCGCACAGGTGAATCCATCGCACCGCGCGTTTCCCAATCAGCTTGTGTTGTGTGGACGCGAACACGTGATCCAACCCCTCTCTGTACTCGTGCGTCCTGTTGCTTTTGTAATGTAGAGAGATTTTAGGGACAGACACCCACCCCCCGGGGGGCACAGGGGCACCCACCGCCTCTACGCGTACATGGATCCTTGTCTCACTTACACCGGAATCGTCAAGATATGGACGCATATTGTGTTGTTTCTGCGTGGGGCGCAATCGATGATCGGATTTCCTTGAGCCCGGGCAGTATTTTTTTGTCGGCACCGGCACTCCCTACAGCAGCCACACTCTCTGTGCTGTGCGTAAACTTGTGTGTCGCTCACGGATTTCAAATCCAAAGGTTTGGTTGTAAGAAGTAGCATATATATCGATGTATTAGAGTTTGAGGGGAAGCGACCGAGGCCAATGATGTTGCTTGTTTGGGTGCGTGTGGAAACAGTTTGGCTTGGTTAGTAATTGTGAATGACCCCGAGGCTAGCAAGCAAAATCCCGCCGCAACCTGAAACATGTCGCAAATATCGTCGTATCCACGATCCGTATGTACACATGTCGTGCGTCGTACATAGAGGTTCGCACGGAGCTGAGGTAATGCAACTACTCTCGCAAACCGCAGCAACTTCCTCTCGTGTCCTCCAGTGTTGGAGACTTCGAGCGTCTTTTGTTTCAACACAAGTTTACCGTTTTCGGTGCTGCTGGTTTGCTACTTCTTGCGTTACTATTAGGGGGCTCGATCGAAGGCGAGGCGAGACGAGAAACAAAGCGAAGACCGGGCAGCAGTTTTCCCTCAGTATTCACCCAAACAAGAAAACGGGTCTGCGATCGGAAGAGAGAGAAGCGGTATTAGACCCTCGTTTGTGTGGTGGGCGGTACACTTCAACTCCCCCAAGCGAAGACGAGAAACGATGGAGAAGCCGCCGAGCTCGTCGAGGCCCGCGGCCCTCGCGCGTGGCGCCAACGACAGCATTAGGAACAACGTCAAAGGCCACGAAAGTAGCACCGATGACAGCAGCAGCGACAGCGGCAGCGATAGCAGCAGCAGCGGCGACGATGATAGCAGCAGCAGCGGGGATAGCAGCAGCAGCAGCAGCAGCAGCGGCGGCGGCGGCGACTCCGGCGATGGCGAAAGCCAAACCGCGAGCGGCAACAACGCCGCCGCCTCGACGAACACCGCCGACAGCAGCAACAGCTTATCGGGCGAAGCCGCCGCCGCCGTCGCCGCCGCCGACCCGGCCGTCCCTGATTCCCTCCAAGCGGGCGACCCAAACGGTCACCCGCTAGACCAGGGCGGCTGCTTCGTGTGCAAGAAGAACGACAAGCAGGACCTCATCCTCCTGTGCGACGGCTGCGAAGGCGAGTACCACACCTTCTGCGTGGACCCCCCCCTCCGCAAGATCCCCGACGACGAGTGGTTCTGCGAGCACTGCAAGGCCGCCGGCAAAGCAGGGCCGAAGGAATCCAAGTACGTATCGTTTCCCCCCGTTGGGTGCTGTGTGTCGAGGGCGGTTCTAGTTTTCTTTTGTTGGGGGCCTGCGGGACAAACGTACAGCAATAGGACCCGCACGGTAATCCTGCGAAAAAACGAGCTGCTGTGCTAGGTTTTCCCGCCCGATGCAAGTCCGGTTTCACACGGGCCAAGTTTAAGACTTAAAAGCAATGTTCACGTGGTATACCATTTTGAAGGAACGGCTTGGACCCAGGCCTGATGGCCCAAATAGTAGGCGAATAGAAAGTATGTTCGTTTTGACAACAGTGTATGCAATGAATTCCCCCCGGGTCTGTATGTTACCCTCCCATTCCTTTCTGTGCAGGTATACCGGCGTCTACTGGAGCGGCACGACCAGGATCGGCGGTGTCCGCACGGCTGTGTGGACGGCCAAGATCCGCAGGCGGTCCGGCCGCCGCGAGGCGATCATCGGCTCGTACCATTCCGAGAAGGTGAAGGAAGCCACGCTCTCCTCCTTCCGCGCACGCTTAACTTTACGGCCCCGTGAATGAAAGTGATGTCAGCACCGTTACGCGTGACTGTGAGCCTATTGCCGGCGGTTGGTTTCGGGACACAGCACCGGGGTTCCTGCCACGCAAAGACATGACTACGCGCGTACCTTGCAGCATTTGTCTTGCACGGAGCCTATCGGTCGATCGTCGATTCAAGAAGGAGAAAGTCGCCGTTCTTCTGCCTTTTTCGTAAGCTGCTGCTGTGGCTCTTACTTACTTGGTTATCCCCTCTTCGTGGGACGATGTGTTTTGCGCTGGGTCCCTCGTGTGTGTGTGTTGCGCTTACAGGAGGCTGCCGGAGCCTACGACGCGGAGGCGAAAAGGGTTTTTGGCGACACCCACCCCGCGCTTAACTTCCCGGTAAGCAGCAAGCACTCCAAGAGCTTTGTCTGGACTTGATCGCGGAGAGCTGCTGCTGTTGCAGCAAATTGGTTTCTATTCTTCGTTATTCACGCTATCCCTTTTTTTGCAGGTGAAACAGTTTTTTTCGTGCATAGCACCGGTGATACACGTTCATTAGAGACACGACAGTATGGAAAAGTATTAGTTTTTTCGTACATGGCGCAGGCGATACGCATTGGCGACTGTAAGTTAATCTTGTCCGTGCAGGCGTCGCTGGGCGAGACCACAGCGCGCTCTTTATTCCCTCCCTCCATCGCCAAACTTCTGCGTGTTACTGCTGTACCTAACTAACCCAACGTTCCCGCTGGCGGACTCGTGCACACCGCGCCGTTGGCCCGGACGGGCGTTTTTCACGCTGCTTTCTTACCCGCTCGCGCTCTTTTGGTCTGCGCTGAATTCCTTCTTGCGGTCTCTTGGTAGAACGGTAGCTGGGAGGATGAGCCGGACGAGCCCGAGGGACCGAGCCAGCCGCAGAAGACCGAGGAGAAGAAGCCACAGCAGCCGAAGCAGCCACAGCCGGTCACACAGCAGCCGAGGCAGCCGCAACCGGTCACACAGCAGCCGAAACAGCCCGAACAGCAGTCGAAACAGCCCAAACAGCCACGCCAGGTCGAGCAGCCTGCCAAGCAGCAGCCTGCCAAGCAGCAGCGGGCCGAGCCGCCGCCGCCGCCGCCGGTCGAGACGCGCCCCCTCTCGCGAAAAGAGCCGGCGGTGCGGATCAAGACGAGCCAGGCGGTTCCCCTGTTGAGGCCTCCTGTGCTCAGCGGGCACTACCCCGGTGCCGGACAAGGTCCAGAAGGCAGCGACGCCTGGGTCGACATCAGCGACGTCGGCGGCCAGGGCACCAGCACGTCTCGTGCGCGAGGAGGAGGGGGAGGAGGAGGAGTAGGAGCTGGCGGCGGGAGCAGCGGCGTTGCGTCCGTCATCTTCAACGCGTCCGCGGGTGCCGGCGTTGGAACCTCTCAGAGGGCAAGCTCGGCGGGAGCGGGAAACGGCGTGTTGCGCGCGATGGGACCGCCCTCAGTAGGAATGCTCGGCGGCGCCGGAGCGGCTTCCGGGTACTTTGCGGCCGCGGGGGGGGGCGCGAGCGCTGGCGCCGCCGCTTACGGCGTTGGCGTCAGCAGCGGCAGCAGCACCAGCGGGTTCAGAAGCGGCCAAGGTCAAGGTCAAGGCCAAGGCCAAGGCCAGGGCACCACCAGCCTCGGCATGCTCGGCGTCGCATCCGCGTCCTCCTCTTCCCTCCCTTCCAAAGGCTTTGCTCCCGCTCCCCACAGGGTCGACAAAGGGGCCATCCGACCCGGCGCGTCTGCTTCTGCCGCCGCTGCTACGGCCGCCGCTGCTATCGCCGCCGCCGCCGCTGCTGCTGCCGCTTCCGCTGCTGCTTCGGGTGGCAAGAGACCCGTCCCCCCGGTCCGGCCGCAGCTCTCGATCAACGTCCCAGCTCGGGGCGCCTGCGGGGAGATGTCCAGCGGGGCGTCATCGGCGTCGCGCAAGGGGAAGGGGAAGAAACCGAGCGGTGTTCGCGGTGGCGGGGCGGACGCGGGCGGCCAGAAGCGGGCGAAGGTTGCCAAGGGGTTGGAGGGGCACAAAGAAGGGACCGGTCAAGGCCTTGCCGCTGTGATGAACCACGGCTCCACGAAAGCCAACACCGGCCACATTAACAACGGCGTCGGCACCGGCGTCGGCGGCGTGACTCCGCCTGCCGCGGGATTCAGGGTCGGGAACGCAAAGGTGGCCGGGAGCCATCCCCGCGCCGCCACTCCGACGCACTCCGGCGGCAAGAAAGGTGGTTCTGGCGGCGGCGTCGGTGCTTCAGCGGGTGGAGCGGCCGGCGGGGCGCCGCCTGACTCCGAGCGGACGGGTCCCTCCGGAGCGAAGGGGAAGGGGAAGGGGAAAGGGAAGGGGAAGAAACGGTCTCCTTGGGGCGGGAAGGACTGGGCCGGGAAGGCCGCGTCCCAGGCGGTCAAGGACGAGCTCCTGGCGGAAGTCTCGCTGTGGAGCATCGCGCAAGATGGAACCTTGGTCGGGGAAGACGGCAACCACTTCTTCTGCAGGTGGCTGAAGATATGAGGGGGGGGGGACAAAGGAGGCGTGTGGCTTTTATTGATTCGTATTAGCATCGAGGGCGCTTGTCTGCCTTGTGTTAGGAAGTGCGTGACGGTCCGCGGACCTTGCGCCGAAGTGTTCTCCCGCTTACCAGCAGCCTCGTCGCTCGGACGTCTGCAGAAACACTCAATGTCGACTCTCATCATGTTTGTCAACCCTAGTGTTTCTTTTGTTTTTGGCCCTTGAGGCCTTCCCGCTTCCCTCCTCTTCCCCTAACCCTTCTCTGCCTCCCCCTACAACACGCGTGTCCCTCTTCTCGGCGCTCCCCAGTGCTTGCGGCGAGTCCGGCGACCTCACCTGCTGCGACGAGTGCCCCCGGGTGTTCCACGAGGAATGCCTCCCGATCGGCACGGATAGCCACCTTGCCGCCAACCGCCAAACGGAGGAGGACCCGTGGTACTGCCCATCCTGTACCGACGCCGGGCGGGTCAATCTGATAGCCGGGGTAAGCCTGAGTTGATCATCTGTGGGGGGGTTGTGGATGTATAGCAGCGTCGTACTTTTTTTCGCCCCGTACAAGACCTCCCTACGTCAGATATAGGATCTACACCGAAAGGTGAGTAAACTACCGCCAGAATAGATGGGACGAACACACACTCACACCAGAAATTTTTCTCTGCCGTCAGCATCCCGGCACGTGAAGACGACCAGCCGAGTTTTCTAAAGGAACGTTTGCCGTGAGGAAACTACTTTACAGATTTGTCGCGACACGGGGCCGCACACAGATGCACGAGCACGGCGCCGAGTCACGGAGACAAGCCTCAATCCGAAGTTCTTACATCCATTGTAGCATACACGCGCTGGAGACTCTCGCGCTGTGTCCCTGCTGCAAGGCATGCCACGCTTGCCGTCTTGAGGGATATATTTCGTGTGCGAGACCTATACTACCGCCACACGCTGTCGTTTCAGTTGTTCGACTTTTGGTCCTTTTCCTCTGCTTTATTGTATAGCCCGCGCGCGTCCTCTCATCCCAACGATCCGGGAAACAAATGGCGCAAACCTTTCGTCCGATGCCCCCCCCCAAAAACATTCGAGCAGAAAGAGCCTAACTGGACGCCGGAGGATCGCACGCAGATGACCAAACGCGAGGAGACTAAGGCGAAGAAACCCCACAAGGCCAAATCGCAGCCTAAAGGCGGCGAGCTCCAGCGGGAGAGGTCATCGTCTGTGACGACCTCACCGCTGCTGACGAGCCGCGAAAAGAAGGCCAGGTGCAAGAACCCAAAGCGCGCGGCGGCGGCCGCGGCGGCGGCTGCGGCTGCGGCGGCCGCGGAGGAGGCGGCGGCGGTGGCGGCGGCGCAGGGGTACTCTACCGTGCCGCTGATGGTGGTCAACGTCAACGACGCGGTGGATCCGCCGCGCGAAGTCAGCCGGGTCAAGGTCTTCTCCCCTGAGCTGGACAACCTCCTCCTGCGGTCCCTGCTGTACGAGGAGAAGCACGTGCACATCCTGATGAGGAACGTCGCCAAGAGGCCGAGGCCGCGGAACCGGACGCCGGCTCATCAGCAGAAGGCCGCCGCCCGCGATGGCGGCGGAGCCGTGAATCCGGGAGGGAGAGAGGGAGGGGTGCCTCGAACGACGGGCAGCGTACCGGGGGACGGCGAAGACGCCAGCAACCGGAGGGGGCGAACGAACGGCAGCAAAATAAAAGCCGACGAGGATCTCGGAGCGCTGGCGGCGCACCTTCCCATCTCGCCCCGAGCCGGGAAGAGGCCGAAGCACCATGCCTACACCGACAAGCGGAGGCTCGGGGCGCCCTTCGCCGGAGCGCTGGGCCCGGGCAGGGTCTTCGACGGCACGGCGGTGAGCTTCGGCGCTCGCGCGACGGGACCCTTCCGCGCCGGCCTGGCGGCCACCATGGTAGAGATGGGGCTCGTGCCGAGCGAGGTGGCGACAGAAGCCGGGTACCCGGAGCTCGCCGAGGAGGAGCGCGCTCTCACGCAACAGGTCGAGAAAAGGGACGCGGCGGAGGGGGCGGAGGGTTCGTCGAGAGCTTTCGGTTCTGCGGGAGATGGCTGGCGGTCGCGTGTACCGTCGTCCGACCTCAAGATTGGCTCGTCAAGCTGGAAGTCTCAACCGGCGGAGAGCAGCATTGAGGAGGAACAACCAGCGCGGAGAATAGATACGCCGCGCGGAGCGAGCAGGAGCGGCGGCGACGGCAGCGGCACCAGCGAAGGCTTCCCGGCGAAAGACACCGAAGCACCGCGCGACGGCGGCAGCAGCAGCGCCGGTGGCCGGGGGCAGACCCGAGACGGCGGTAGGGTGAGCGACCACATGGATGTGGAGGGGGACGAGAGTAACGGGGTGAAGCACGGTGCCCGAGGGTCCGGGAGGGCGCCGGGCAGCGCCGGGTCGGGGGGGAGTGGGCCGATTCACGTCCGCCGACCCCCCTCGTCGAGTAGCAGCAACGACGGAGGGGCCGGCGGCGGTGGCGGCGGCAGGCCCGCACGGCAGGAAAAACAAGACGACGCGCCACCCGCGACGAAGGCAAGCGCTGCCGGCGGCGGCGGCGGCGGCGACCGCGAAAAAGTCACTCTCGGGAAGAAAGACCCCCTGCGCAAGGAGAACCGCATGTGGAACCTGAAACACATGCGAGCGACCCAAGAGGGCAAGATGGACGTGTGCGCGTACTGCCGCTTGCACCCGGACGGCGGGCTGATGGTCTGCTCCAGCCAGGAGCTGGCGAAGATGCACTCCTTCTGCTTCCCGTGCCTCAAGAGGAAGGACGGGATAGAAAAGTCTGACCTCGTCGGGGGCGGCATCAAGGTAGGATGTGGGCTGAATGCTGCGTCGCCGCCTGGCGTGGTTGATTGTTCTCTGTCTGGTCCCCTCACCCCCCAACCCCAACCCCACCCCCCCCCTCTCCCTTCCGCCCTCGCCCAGCTGATTGGCTGATTTTGCGCTTTTTTGTCATGCAGTGTTTTATCGTTCAGGTTACCGTGGTTGCGCCTTGGTTGGTATTTTGATCTCCGGTTTGGCGTTACTCTGATCGTCCCCTTCGGCAGAGTTCGGTGTTGGAATGAAACGGAACAAGTGCGACGGTCGTCGACATCAAGACGACCCTCGCCCAAATAGGCGGCTTATAATTGCAAGGCTTCTGTACCCTGGAACCAAACAAATAAGATGATTCTGAATCGAGATTTCCCGGCTGCTTACATCAGTGTTTTCGATTACCCAATGTTCCACTCGGGTTCTTATCGACCCCAACTACCCCCCCCATCTCCGATAATTCTCGTGGTATGCCCAGTGGGAGTGCCCCACTTGCCGGGAGCGAAGGTCCCGCCCAAAGCGTGGCGCCGGCCCCCCTTCTTCACTGCGCGGGACGACGTGGGCGGGAGGCGGAGGGTTGACGAGCCAGGGCGCTGTGTCGCAGCAGGGGAACGGCCAGCAGGCGTCCGTGGCGGGCGGGCGTTCCAGAGAGCCAGAAGGCGGGGCGGCGGGCTCCGGGGGGGGACACGCGGGGATAAAGCGGTCGTCGTCCTCAGCCGAGGTATGGCGAGGGTTGTGCTAAACACTGATTTGTGGGGTGGCTGTGTACGGTGTCGGCGAGTCGGGGGGGATGTGCATGTGGAAGGACCGCTCTCAGTTGCTCGCTCATGCTTTTCTCCGCCACAGGCACAAGCAAGCAAGTACAATACCGAATGCATGCGCTTGGCCTTGGCCTTGATTCGTCGTCATCTTCTAGAGAGGGTCTGGGGAAAGCTAAATAGTGGTCTAAGACTTAGTCGGCGTTAGCCGCCTGTCAACCTTTCTGCACGCAGGCACCGCGAACAGACCTCTCCGTAGCTGGCGAAACAGCAGTTTTGGCGAGAGGCTGAGGGAGCAAGTGACCCCCCCACCGCGCCCCCGCTGGCTTGGCATAGCAAACGCAAGGATGATGACCTATGCTTGTTCTCTTTTTCATCCTTGTGAAACGTAGCCTGGGCCGGCCAAAACCCTGCATATCGCTCCGTCCCGGGATGCGAGGTCAATGATCTGATGACCCCGGCATGCGTTTGCATGAGTACAAGTTCCCCCCCTCACCCCGTACCGCTGTGTTGTGTTGTTGTTGTTGTGGTCGGCCGCCGTCCCTAGCTGTCAGCGGCGGCGGCAGCCGCTGCCCGGGAGAGCGAAGCGCGTCGCCAGTCGGCCTCCCCTCCCGCTGCGAGGGGGGCCGCCTCCTCTGGCTCGGCAAGAGGAGGTGGGGGCAGCAGGGAAGGGGATGCGTTTGGCTTCCGCCGAGATGCCTCCCCCCGCGGAGGTGGTGGCAGCAGCAGCAGCGGCGGCGGGGGCGAAGGGGGCGGCGGGGGCGGCACGTCTCGTGGTGCCGTTGGCAACGGCAGGGGCGTCAGCGGCGGCGACATCTCCCGGGGGACCGGCGCCGGCGGCAGTCGCCTTGACGTGGAGACAGAACCACAACAACAAGAACAAGAAGACCTCGCCGGCCAGCTGCCGATCGAACGGCGGCGCCTGCTGCGCATGGTGACCACGCTCGCGCTCGACCGTCTGCAGCAGCTGGACCCGCTCAACCTGTTCAAGGACCCGGTGCCCGACGGCGTAGAGGGGTACGCGGAGGCGATCGAGCACCCGATCGACTTCTCGACCATCCGGCGGCGGTCGCAGTGGGAGCTGTACGGGTCGATCCACGAACTCGCCCTGGACGTGCAGCTGCTGTGCGCCAACGCGAGGACGTTCAACGGCCCCGGCACCATCTACCACAAGGAGGCCACGTAAGTTTAGGGGGAAGAGGGGACGTGTTTTTGCGCATTCTACATATCGTGGGGTGCGTAAGATGCTCAACCCCCTTTGTCTCGAAGCTCGATTTACTCTGCAGATGAACAAGCGGTGATGGCGGTGAAAAATATGGTGGCTTGGGAACCGTCTCGTCGAGAGCTTTTCAAACACGTGTATCATTGATTGTGGCGTAATCGAGCTTTTGAAGATCGGTCCCCGGGGTGTGGTATCGTATGCAACCTAGTCGCGTGTGCCTTTTTTAGCGGGCTTGCCTGCGTGTGGGAGTCATGTTTTGGTCCACGCGATAGGACATCGGTGGCACCTTGAGCATGCGCGTTGTTTGGTCGACTTAGGACGGGACCTGAGGGAGACAGACACGGTGTCTCCACATTCCCTTGTCCCTATCAAATGTCTCGTTCCTGAACGTGGTCAACCCAAAAATACCCCCCATCGTTCGCACGAAGACCCCTCAGCCTTCCCCACCCCCACACCCCCGCTTTCCCGCCGCCGCCGCTGCCGCTGCCCATGAATAATGCACGTTACACTGTAAACCCAGGAACGTTCTCAAGGGTGCGGAACGGATCTGGCCCCAGGCGCAGGCCCTGCTGGACCGCCTCGCCTCCGCCGAGACCAAGGCCTCCCAGCACAACATCATGGGCCCCGCCGCCTCCTCCGATGCTTGGCCGCTCGACGGGCCCTTCGCCGGCCTCGAGCTCACCCCGGCCAACGAGGACGCGTACTACATGCACGTGGCCATCAGGCGCGCTTCCGCGGCCGCTCGCGCCCGCGCGGAGCAGGAGACGAAGGAGGACAAGGAGGAAGGGTCGTCCGCCGCGAGCAGCGGAGGGGGCAAGAAGAAGAGGAGGTCAGAGGGGGAGCTGGCGGCCCGCCGGGGGAGGGTGGAGGCGGCGGTCGAGGTGGCGGTGGCGGTGGCTTCGAGCCCGGCGCTGCTGTACACCCGCGGGGAGATGGGCGAGGAGGAGAGCGCGCTGAGGGAGTCGCTGTCGCTGTACAGGACCGACTGCACCGACAAGGCTTTGAGGTGGGTGTAGCCAAGACCACACACACAGCGGATGTTTTTTTTGAGACAGGAGAGACGAAAGTTGCGGTCTCGGCCGTAGGCTCAGCGCGTGCGTGTTGGTTGCAGCTGCTTCTGATCCACAGGCTCCATGTTGGGACACCTTCATGGCCGCGTTGTGTACCGTTCGATTGAAGAGTGTTGTCAAGAACACTCGGAGGAGGAGTTGTTTCGACGACCTCTCACTGGAGCGACTATTTGACGCGAATGCTGACGAGCTGAGGCGATTGGTGGTGCGAGTGTTACGTGTGGGGCGTGTTGGTATTGATTCTTGAATTATTTCACTCTCCCTCTCGCATGCCCAACCATCGTAAACCTGACGCCCTTCAGAAGCTGTAAAACCTATTGTAGTGCTGTCTCAATTAGGAAAGCAGAAACCATCAGCGGAAGCAGAAAGGCCGTCACGACGCACAGGTGATCATGTCTCATGCTCTCGTTCCTTCGCGGCGGCGCCGCCTTGATCACGGCCCCCCACTCGCCGCCTTCCTGCCTGTTCGCACTTGTATCGAACCAGGCGACCGGTCGGGAGCGCCAAGTGTGAACCCATCGACCTCCCCACGTTGCACAAGCGCAGGGCGTACACGCTTCCCATGCCAACTCCGGTGACCCGGCAGTTCGCTGCCCCGGACGGAGAGTTCCTTGCCCAGTCACCCGAAGGCCAGCCGGTAAATAAGCCTTACGCTGTTCGCACGGACTGTTGCATGCGTCAAAAAGGGGGAGTCGATTGCCTGTCATTGTAGGACTACTTTGGAGGGGGTGGCAACGTATATCACGGCACGGATGGTGGCGTTTCACGAGATGAGTCGTCGAAGGCCTAGCTGCGAGCCAGAGAGCCAAGGCTTTTGTAGCTCTCGAGCATCAAGTTACCATGGTATGCGCACCGGCACCGGTCGAATCATGTCCCCACGCCCTGCTGCCGTCCACGCCTAGTCTTTACTCCTGAACTCCTGTATGCCCTCGGCCAGGTACCCAGCGGCACCAATCCCAGCCTTGGGGAGGAGATCAAGGGCGAGGCTCCGAAGGCGGTGGTTCCCGAGTGGAAGGTGCTGCAGGCGGCCCACGCGGCGAGGGAGCGGAGCGGGGAGGAGGCGGGGCGGCACTTGCGCGCGTTCCGGGGGTTCTTGAAGGAGATCGCGGTCGTCTCGAGGACACGCCTACGCTTGGGGAAGTCGACCGTACAGGTGAAGACGGGTTTAGGAGGAGGGGGGGCGTCGGGTAGGAGAAAGAGCTGGGCTTCGAAAAACTCGCCCGCCTGTGGGTACATGCACGCCATGTTTCTGTTTGCACGGACGGAGTTTTGTGGCGGCGGTAGTTGTTGCAAAGCAACAGACATGAACGTTTATTTACGCTGACCCTCGAGTTTCACGATTTCTTAAGTTATGCGCAGACTTTCTTCCGTTCGTGATATGCATACGCTGCCTGCGTGCCTGACGCGTGCCGTGCCACCTCCCTCTTGTGCGGCTGTTGCGCCGGCCCGGCTGTCTCCCTTGCTTGTAATTTTTGTCACCAAAAACGGTGAAAATCACAACAAAAGGGGTTCGGCGTCTTCACCACCCAAGCCATCGGTGCCCATGAGCTGGTGGCCGAGTTCGTGGGGGAGCGCATTAAGCTTGACGAGGCGAAAAAGCGAGTCGAGGGGTACCGCCGGACCAACACTCAGGTATGATGTCGAGCGAACGATGCACGTACTATAATGGGTTGTACGACTCAAGTCATCAGTATGTGTTCATGATGGGTAGCAAACAAACACATTTTTGCAGGTTTCGGCCACTGGACACCGTGGGTGCGTAGGATGGAACTGCTGTGGAGGTGACTAGCGCCTATGTTTGGGCGCACCAGCTCTGCGTTTCAGTCATGATTCCCGGTGCCGTCGCACACGTCCAAGCTCGCTCTGACACCGTTCTATTGGGGCGGCGGTCATCCACGCCAGTTACGTGTTCTCAGCTGTTGCCCTGAGCGGCGGCCCGTGATGCTTTGCTGCACCTAAGTGTTGACATGCTCGGCATGACGTTTTCCGAATGCCGCAACCCTCCACACCGTACGTATGCAGAGCTAAGGTATTGCGGCTATTTCTATCCTAACGCTGCTACGGGTACCTAATCCTGCTGCAGCGGCACCAAGCGTAGCTAAGTGCTACCCGCCAAGGTGAATGAGCACGACGTGGGTGGGTGAACAGCACTCTTCCACGGCCGTTCGCTCGTTAGTTAGGCAGGCATGGCCATCAGAACCCCCCCCCCCTCCCTCCAGTAACGCCTCTCCTCCTGGACTACCGCGCCCTCTCTCTTGCTGTTATGATCTGCAGGAACGCGTTGTTCGCCTCGGGGAGGACGAGATGTTCATCGACGCCACTCGCAAGGGAAACCTCGCTCGGGCCTTGAACCACTCGTGCGACCCAAACGTCTACATGCTGGCGGTGAGCGCTTCTCAGGTTTTGTAACCGTACACGAGATAGTTTGTTGAGCGTAAGATCATTAGGTCGTGTTAACACACTCAATAGGGGTACACGACGTACTTGGAAACAAGTCGACTCCTGCTGTAGCAGCAGTGGTGAGAAAGCGGGTCCGGGAGGATGGATGGCACGGTAGATTGGAAAACAGAGGGGAGGGGGTACGCGAAGGCTGGTGGGAGACCTCCCCGTGGAGCAATTTCTCACACAGTTTTGGTGGGTGCACTCTCGAACAAATGGTTGATTTATGTAGCACGAGGTCGCGGACTATTTCCGCCTTTTATACTGCCGTGCTCCGAAAGCTCACCCCTGTGTCGCCAAGTCGCGTAAATGATCGCGGGAGGCGATTTTCCGATAAAAAAAACGTCGCTCCCCGCCACATGGGCACACACGCATATGCCTTTCCCCCCCGCTACTCAGCTTGTAGAAGTAACTCGAACCCGGCCAACATCTACCCCTGCGCTTCTGTCTTTTGTTGTTCCCCGCCGCAGGTGACCGCGGGCAAGGGTGACTCGCAAGAGAGGCGCGTTTGCTTTTTCTCCCTGAGGGTTATTCCCGCCGGAGAGGAGCTCTTGTACTCGTACCCGCCCCCTCACACCGTCGGCCTAGGAGGATCGGCGGTGGCTATGGAGTGCGCTTGCCGGGCGCCGGGGTGCCGCGGGCGCCAAAGCAAGAAAGAGGATCAGCTTTAAGAGAACGCGCGTTCTTTTCTACCCTCTTCTTTTTTTTGTTTTCGGATGGTCTTGTTAGGCAGGCAAAAGGTTTTGTGTCGCCGTCTGAATCGAGGCAGTGCCATACAAGCAGGTTTCTCTCTCTGCGGTTGATTCTTGAAGGCAGGAGGATCGCGTCGGGTGTACTACTGCGTGCTGCTGAACTTTAGTTGTGCTCTGTGCTGCAGAGCAGCTCGACAATCGAACTTCGTTCTGTCGTGCCATTGAGTACCACTGAAAGGAATTGCCTTTCAAGCATGAATATGGTCGGGATAGACAGTCCCGACCGGGGTAGCTTAAAAAAAAGAAACAACGCCCAACAACATTCCAGATTTTTTTGCTGATTGCAAACGGGCATGTAAGATACGGAGAAGGATCGGGGCCGGCTGTGTTACCACAGCAGTCAGGTCCAAGGGTGGTCCGAATTGGTTGTTATAGATAGCCTGACACGTCTTACACGATACCAGAAACGGCCGACGAGTATTCTCCACATCACCCGGCGGCTGTTCGCCATAGGTGCAAACTCTCGGCGCGATAAGAGCGTGAGAAGGATGGGCGGGTGGCCCCTCAAAGTAAAAAGAGACGGTGTGCAGCAGTCAGTAGCAGGGTAGAGGGAGGATCAACCTCCTCCTCTGGGTTAAGCTAGCGGGCGCCATACGTAGAGAACATACATGTAGACGATTTTTGATGTGTACTTGCACCCTTTTTTTCTTTGTTCGCTTTTTGGTCTCCGCGTGGTGTTGTGATTTGTATCGTCATCGGATACCACCGGTGTTGCCTTTTAATTAAGGATAACAGGGCGATTCCGATGCGGCGGAATAATAGTTAATAGTATTGTCGTCGGATACCTCCGGTGTTGCCGTTTAATTAAGGATAACAGGACGATTGTCCGATGCGGCGGAATAGCGCGGTGGGGGCCGGCCCCCGTCACTTGTCATAAAGCGGGGGCTCTCGTGTTTGGTCCTGATTTTTAGTGTTATGGTTTCGCTCCATGAGATCATGTGTGGGCGTTTATCGTTTTTGGGCAGGAGTGATGAGGGGGGCTGACTGTGGTTGTCATGTAGACCGACGGCATTGCGTAACATAGATCTTCTGAAGGAGAGTGCACCAAGTCGGACGATTGCGTTAGTGTTGTTTTGTACCGGCGAGTGGTGGGCTCGTCTTGAAGTGTTGAATCGATTCTGTACCTTGAAACATTAGCTGGAGATGATGCTAGCAAGCAGATGGTGCGGTGCGCGTAGGCGGGTCGAGGCGGCGGCGGCGGCGGCGGCGGCGATGGGGGAGGGGGGGGTGGAGGCATCATCACAAGAGGGCAGGGGAGAGAGACATGTGCCTCTACAGGATTCGCGTGTACTTTGGCAGCGTGGAAGAATCGCAGTTTGGGATCCACACATCACACCATAACATCACATCAAAAGTTGGTTTGAGTAGTGCGTGTGTGCTGGGACCGAGAGGTGCTGCTGCTGCTGCTGCTGCGGCTGCGGCTGCGGCTGCTGCTGCCTCCGTTGTTCTTGGTCTCGACTCGAGTCCTCTCGTGTCGGGTGGCCTGCCCTGGAAGTTGGCATGTTCTTTTTTTCCACCAAGGCTCTCGCAGCCAGAGAACCCAACGAATCATTTGCTCTAGGCGCACACACCTCTCCATCTATTCGTGTACATAGCTGTAGGTTCGACATATCGACGTTCGAGAGATGTGCCTGTAGAAGCTGCACGGGAAAAACAAGAACAAATCCCACTCTAGATGTCTTAACGGAACGTCAATCCAACTAAACGCTAAAACTTTCTAGGCATAGTCTTCCCCCCTAGTTCCCACAAACAACGCTACCATCACACCATCCCATCTTTCATACAATCGGCATCATCAATCGACAGCAGGTACGACACGGTGACTGCAGCAGCAGCAGCAGCACAGCCGTGGCGGCGGCGACACCAAGTCCCGAGAGCGTGCCAGACCAGCACCACCCACAGCTTACAAGTACCACCGCCAGCACCACTACTTTCCCGAAAGCACCAACCACAAAAAAGTACATTACATGTAGTAACACAAACACAACAACAAAAACGGTCACATCTGCAGCGTGAAGAGACAGGCGGGCGAAAGATACACGAGCAAGCGAACAACAACAAGGCGCAAGAGCACACGAACAAACGAAAGACATTTCTCTCGTGTGTGTGCCCACCGTCTACCGTACTGTCGGCAGAATACTCACTACACTCAGAAATGTGACACCAATCAAACAAAGGCGCGCGGCCCCAGTCAAAACGAGCTCGTCCATCCGTTCTCGACAATGGCCGCGTTCAAACTCTCCACGATGCCCGGGGACACCACCATGAGCTTTTTCCGGCCGGCTAGCCCGCCACCGCTGCTGCCGCTACCGCTGCCGCCGCCCCCGCCGCCTCCCTCTTCGTCCTCCCCCCCTAGCGGGCTGCTCCACAGCAGGCCCTGCTTCGCGTTGGCGAACTCTGTCATGCCTCGGAAAGCGTCGCGGCTGGCGTATGAAACGTCCACGAGAACGCCGTCTCGGTGTTCCATGCGATCTCGCTCCCGTTCCCACAACAGAACCTGAGTATTTTTTTGAAGGATTCCCATGTGCATAAGGGGGCGATTCAGGTGACGATCGCGCTTAACGGCCACGTTTTGGGATCGCCTCTCTTTTGCCTCTTGGCTGTGGGATATCGTGGTTGCTTTTGGTTGGTTAACGAAGACTCCAGGTTCCGAAGCAACCAACCTACCTGTAACAACGAAGTAACCAACCACCCGCCCACCAATCAACAGACAGAGATGGACAGAGAACTCGGGTTAGGCTGAGGCTGGACGCTCTCGCCCAAATCTCCTCCGCAGCCACCCTATATGACGAACGCCCACGGGTCACAACGCCTGTTCCTACTGTTTCGTCCCGCCAAACGCTGACGCCTTTGGTCAGGCGGCTAGCGCGGTTGATGCTACACCAGTTGCCCCTGCTTTGACGACACGCATGTTTTTTCTAAAACAAAATTGTCCTTCAAGCGGGGAAATCTCCTCAAACTTTACACACACCCGTATGGTATTATGCGGGGCACAATCACACCCCCTACGGTATTATGTGGGGCACCATACTCCTGGAAAAAGTCAGTGTTCTTAAAGCGGAGGATGTCGACTGAAGTTCAGAGTCCTTCAAGCGGGGAAGTCTCGTCAAACTTGACACCTCCCCTACGGTACTATGCGGGGCACCTTACTGCTGGAAACAAGTCAGTGTTCTTGAAGCGGAGGATGTCTTGAAGTTTTGTGTCCTTCAAAGCGGGGATGGTCGTACTTCAATGAGGCACAGGCACACGCACGCGCACGCGCACACACACACCCACACCCACCTGGTCGGCGATGTTCTCCGGCACGACGGGCGTCCGTCTCCTCACGACCGGGTGGGCGTGCCACTTGAGGAAGTCGAGCACCTGGCGGCCCTTGATGCCGGTCGATAGGGCCTTCCGCATGCTCTCTCTCGTG
This sequence comes from Ectocarpus siliculosus, assembly GCA_000310025.1. Lineage (NCBI taxonomy): Eukaryota > Phaeophyceae > Ectocarpales > Ectocarpaceae > Ectocarpus > Ectocarpus siliculosus. The sequence continues at coordinate 1,973,565 of FN649751.1, read as the reverse complement.
ATGGCTCCCACGATGGCGTTCGGCAGCAGGGCGCGCAGCTCGAGGAAGAGGCTGAGCATGGCGAAGTGGAGCTTCGACCGCGTGTAGGCGATTACCTTCGGGGGAAAAGGGGGGGGGGGGGGGGGGGGACCCCTTTTTTGGTTGCCCAAAACATTTTACCCTTGGCCCCCCCTCCCTTTTGAAAAGGGACACCCTTCCCACCCCCACAAAAAAACCCCCCCAAATTTGGGGGCCTTTTTTTTTTTTTCCCCAA
>FN649751.1:1865179-1957270 GCA_000310025.1 Ectocarpus siliculosus | reverse complement strand
TTTGGTGGTGGGGGTGGTTGATGATTTGTTTGTTTGGTTGGTTGGTTCGTTTCTGCGGTGGTTGGTTATTGGTTGCGTGTTTGGTTGATATGCTGGTCGTTGATTGGTTCGTCGGTTGATCGGTTGGGGTTGTGGTTGCTTGATTGGGTTAGTTGGTTGTTTGGTTTGTTGTTCCCGGTGCTGCTTTTGTGTCCCGCTTGGCTATTTTGTGTTCTCTCTGCTTGTCTGGTCAGCAGAATCAACCTGTAAGTATGTACAACACACGGTTGAGGGACACCTGGCCGAGCCCTGCTTCCGTGGCCCCGCCTCTACTCGTAAATTATGCTACAGCCGCTAACAATCACCATCTTCGTTGCCCATCCGCCGGGCTCTGGCCTCCTCGACCTTGCGCTGAAAAAACACTCATTGAACCATCGCCCTCCCCCCACCCCTGAAGGAACGATTGGCCATCGGTGATTGGTCCTGTGGGAGCAACGCTCCGTCCTCTCGAGGACGCGTGGACAATGATCCAACCGCGAAGGAATGCAAAACGTAAGAGTACCCCCCCCCCTCCCCCCCCTCTGTACGGTTTTTGTGCCCCCCGCTTCAGCTTGGAATCGGAGACCGTCACCTGGACAACATCATGATGCTCCCGACAGGCAACCTGTTCCACATCGACTTTGGGTACATCTTCGGGAGGGACGCCAAGCCCGGCGCCACCCCTATCCGGTTCACGCAACAGATGGCTGATGCCATGGGCGGGGTGAACTCCGAGGACTACAGGATGTTCAAGACCTACTGCTGCCAGGTCAGTTTTTTTTTGGGGGGGGACAGCATCCGTACAAACACAGAGAAAATACGTTGTTGGTTGTTGTTGTTGGTTGTTGTTGTTGTTGTTGTTGTTGTTGTTGTTGCCTTCACATTATATGCTGTGCCCGTTGAAGTATCACCACAGTATCCGAAGGGGATGCGTTGAAGTATTTACCGTGAATGTTTTTTTTTTTCTCTGCTGCTGCTGCTGCTGATGTGTTCTCAACGCGGAAGCTCTGGTTTTGCTCTCTCGTCGAAATCGGATGGAGCGGTTGGTTCGTCTGTTTGTTGGGCTCGCGTGGTTGCACGGTTGTGTCTTGCCCGGTCCACTCGATTGCTTCGTGGTTTTTCGTTGTTGGATTGCTGTTCTGTGCCACGCACTTTTTTCTTCGGACTTGCGCCCGTCGTCCCGCTCCCTGCCGTGTGTATGTATGTATGTATGTATGTATGTATTCCGGAATGATTATCGACGCCACCCCTCCCAGCTTGTATGTGTCTTTTTTTCTGCACCTCACACCCTCTCCTCCTGCTCCTCCTGCTCCTCCTGCTCCTGCTCCTCCTCCTCCTCCTCCTCCTCTTCCTCCTGCTCCCTCCTGCTCCTCCTCCTCCTGCTCCTCCTCCTCCTCCTCCTCCTCCTCCTCCTCCAGGCGTACAACTGGCTTCGCAAGAGCGCGAACCTGATCCTGAACCTCCTCTCCCTCATGTCCGACGCCGGCATCTCCGACCTGTCAGACGACCCTGTGGCCGCCCTCGCCAAGGTGGAGGACAACTTCCGCCTCGACCTCACGGACGAAATGGTGGGTAAACTGTATAGCGCTGTACATTGTGGTATTTTTTGTTACTTTGTTCTGAAATGTTATTGTCAAATACCACGTGGTTTGGTTATTTTTTCCCGCGTGTCCTGTGCTATCCACCCACGCGATTCGATTGTACCCAATGGTGTAGGCTGTTTTCTGGAGATTCAGTTCGTTGGGTGTGCAAACTAAGCTGAGTGTTGCGCCTGAGGGAGAAACCGAGAAACATGGAGACTCGTGGAGGAAGAAAGGAGTGAGTGTCAGGCTTGTCAAGGACCGCGTCGGCTGTAGACAGACAAGGGCGAAGATTTTGTTTTTTTGTTGCCAAGCGAATCGCCAGTTCACATACCTTTTTGCTGGGCATTGTAGGCTTACGTGTGGTATTGCAGACGATCTTCAACTATGACGCATCTGACGGCGTGTTGACATCGGCCTTGCGATGGCGCCATCCTCCTTCTGTGCTTCCTGCTGCGACTGATGCTACTGCTGCTGCTCTTGCTGCTGCTGCCGTGCTACTGCTGCTATTGGTACTGCTGCTGCTCTTGCTGCTGCTGCTGCTGCTGCTGCTGCTGCTCTTGCTGCTGCTGCTGCTGGTACTGCTATTGCAGGCGGAAAACCTGTTCCTCAGGCTGATCGACACGAGCCTCCAGGCTCTGGCGCCGAGGGTGATCGAGTTGTTACACCAGATTCGCGTCGCCGGACGATAGAGCGTTCTGTCTGTCCATCTTCTCGCCGAAGATGCCCCGGCCGGTCAACACGTGTTCGTATGCCGATCACTACCGCTTCTGGCACTGCTAGCGCTGTTACCTCTGCCATCACTGCTAACGCTGGTGCTGAGTAGGCGGGGTGTTTTCTCGCAGAGGCGATCGGCAGCCGGGTAGCCTGGGCGGCCCCGATCGAGGGGCATGTACGGGGGGGGGCGGCCATGTGGATGACGCGGCGGCGACATGGTAGAAGAGACAAGGAGAGACGATTGTCGACGGCGATATGAGACCAAACAGGGGCGAGAAAATAATCAAACCGGGTCCACCTTCCAACGGCCGCGTGGATGACATACATGTCGAGCCAATCATCGCCCCCCCCCCCCCCCCCGCCCCCCCGGGATAAGTTGCCTTCTCTTGTCATTTGTGTTGATTGTGTGGGTGGTCGTACGGCTGTTGCTGTGTGCGATCAGCTCTTTCAGACTCCGCTAAAGCCCTCTGCACCAGTGTGCGGCCGTGGCGTCTTCGTGTGGTGGTTACTCTGTCGCGCTGCGCCGTGCAGGCGTGCGAACCGTGTGAAGTCCACGAAGAGCCGATCGACGTCGCTGCGATGCTCGTTGGGGGATTGGAGGTGGTAGGAGTTGCCACCGTCGAGGAAGTTTTGTTTCCTCATGAGCTGAGGGTTGCTTGCACCGCCCAAAGCAGCAATAGTCGCCCGAATAGTCGGGCCACTCTTTTTGTTGTGACGGTCTTAGTCTATATGCGTGAAGTTGGGCGTTGGTCTACCGTATCAGCTGCTGGTATGATTGATACGATTGGGGTGGGGTGGTTGGCACGATGTATTTATTTAATATTTTTCTTGCCAGGGGCATAGCAGCGGTGTGTGCGCGCGTCATGTGAGAAGAGAGTGTTGGCAAACGATCCGAATAGCGCCAACCGTGCTTATCGTACGACTTGCGTTCCTCGGGCAGGTGGGATAAAAATGTCTGCCGTTCATCGCACTTCTTTCGGTCGATTAGTCTAGCATGCCGGCATGGGTCGCAAACTCTGTTGCCCGATAATTATTGGCATGGGTCTACATGCATGCGGTGATGTGAGCTTGTCATACTATATGTATATGTAGTTCTCCCATTTGGAGTAGTACTGGCATCGGAGTATTGCCACACCCGCGGCGACACGGCAGATGTCGGGACCCGCGTGAGAATGAAAGCTGGTCTGTCTGTTCTCGAGGCGTGTGATCTACAAGGAATGTATTTTCGGCGTGTGTTGGTATGCGTTTCGCGGTAATCCGGGATGGGTCACAGGGCCAGTGAAGCAGTAGTGGATGCCACTCATCATACTACACTATGCAACCCACAAAATTAATGATTTGAAGTGCTTTTGCCTCGCTTGGCGACTGAGTGTTTTGGTCGTTGTATGCTATGTTTGCACCACTCCACCCCGGCGCTTCAACTTTTGTTTATGTTTTATCGGGGTTAACGGCTCTCACTTGCATTGCATATTATATGTATCTGAGAAAAGAGCACTGGAGCAGGGCGCAACTTTCTCTTTGAACTACAATAGACGAGACTTTTCCATGTATTTGGCCAAAAAGCAGGTCATGAGTTGCTCGACTTCCGCATCTCCAAGAAACTGAAATTCTCTGCTCGGTTTGACGTCTTCGAGAGGAAATGTATATCAATATGATGTCGTGCCCAACAACGAGCTTGGATGATACCACAGGAAGAATAATAGGTGATCATCCCCCGTGTTTATTTTCTGTTTTTATGGAACAAGGCGTACCACAAGAAAACGTACACAAACGGACCTACATGTACTAACCCAACTAAGTAGTCCTTCCATGACGTCCGTGCAGGCATCCATAAAAAAGCCAACTCAAAGGTAACAATTATCACCCATCTCATGGTTTCGCTGCAACAGCGACTGTTTGCTGAGTAAGGGAAGTCGCTCAATTTGTAACTCCGCTGAGTCAGGAAACGAGGCATGCATGTATTGGGATGCACCCTGGAAGTGTCTGTTTGGTCCTTCTCTATTGCACCAGCCGTGGCTGTGTATCTGTCCGTCCTGCGGTTGAAGTATCTTTCGTGCTGTAGTCTATGTACCCTCAAGAGGCATTCGTGGGCCAGAATCCCCACCAAAACAACTCCGTACACAAGTGACAATTGAACATCCAACATACCGTAAACAATTGAATTTTCAAGTAACAGTTTACCCGAAACGGCAAATATTTGTGCCGCGGCTAGTCGCCGAACGGGAACAAAAGGGCGAGCATTTTTACCACATCTATCTTACGAACATCACCCTAGAAACACTCCCTCTCGCCACAACTACTGCTATTGGCTACTGCCTGTGTCGAGTCCGTAGGCGCAAGGGGTTCGACAGCGAGAGACAGGCACGCTGAGAGAGTGAAAGACAGAGAAAAGAAGACAGAGGGCGAACGTGTGTGCGTGTTTCTTCAAGATTGAGTGATGATGGCGACGATCACCAACGACGCCCATAACAAGAGTCATGCAGGTGTAGCACCAACAGCAGCACCAGCACCAGCACCAACATCACCGGGGCAACCGAACGCGACAGAAGCAAGCACGTGGCCTGGTGCTCTGAGGATCGACGTCGAGTTGGCGGAAAATCATGCCCGAAGGACGACGGGCGCTGATGGCGGGAGCAAGCGACACTGCGGGAGCGGCCGAGTGGCTATTTCCACGAGGCCCCTAACAGCCAAAAACGGTGTCCATAGAGTAACCAATAGAAAGGATTTCGCCGACGATGACAGAGGCGGCGACCGTGACGATGACGACGCGAGGAAGGAGGCAGGAGAAGCAGGCGCGGGGTTAGACGTAGATGCTGAGACAGCAGAGAGTCATCATGCTTGCCGGGTGGAACCCGTCCGGCGCCGTAGTGGCATCACCACGAGATCTGCCAGTCAGCGAAGAAAGCAGCAACAACAACAGCAGCCGCAGCAGCAGCGGTCCATCCTGCAAAAAGGCGGCGCACTTGTCTCCACGGGTAAAGGCTGTGGGGACGAGGCCCTGAACAGCTCGTTTGATGACGAGGTATCCTCGCCATCGGGTGAGACACCCGGGGGCGGAGACAGTGGCAACAGCAAAAACAACACCGATGGTGATGGTGGTGGCGCTGCTGTTGCCGGGAAGGGACAAGCGGACAAACTCGAAATGTGTCACTGGTACGAACGGGAAGTGAAGGCAGAGAAGGGTGGTGATGCTGGCGATGCTGCGGCTGCAGCCGCAGCCTTTTCGTCGGGGAAAATCGAACCGAACGCTGACTTGGTCACGCACGAGCGCGTTGGGGTGCAGGAGGAGGGGGGCGAACACAACAAGGTCAGACAAAACAGCCATTGGTAAAGAAATTGCTGCATAGTCTATACGAGACTATTACAGTATTGTCGTCGACGGTAGCTACAGTATGGTGACGTACCAAAAGAGCTGGATCTTCTGGGGGGGGGGGGGATCTCCTGTGTGTGTTGTATGATGTATGCGTTGCTCGTGCGCTGGTCAGTTGACCATTCGTTCATCATGTACACGGAGTACCAAGCTGAGATGCCAACAACAACAGCAGCAGTTTTCCACTCTTTGTGTTTCGGTGTTAGACTTGTTGCGTCGATTTTGCATCATGCGAACGTATGTGCGGGTATCAAATCATTCTCTAACTACCAATCGCTCCTTTTGTCATCTTTGCCGTCTACTTTCTCTCGTTATGGGATATACTAAAAGTACTTGGCAGACACTGGAAGCGGTGGCAAATAAAAGAGATGGAAGAAAGATAGTTGGGGATTACGAAACATACATATTGTCAACACTTACTTGTGGCCTTCCTTTCCGTGTGAGACCCCAGCTAGCTCTGGTGCGTCCGGAAACGTTCCAAAAGGTGTACAAATGGCCGGTTCCCCGGAGGAGCAACGATGACACACGAGCACGCACATTATCTCTCGTCCGTCGTTCTGTTGACAATTTATTGTTACATAAAGTGTCTCGCAATACCTTCCGCCCTTCCCCGCTACCGGTGTGTTTCGCCGTCTTCTCTGGCAAGTCGAATTTGCCTGTTCGATCTTTTCAACGTTCAGATTTTTGCAGAACCCAACAACGATCGATTGGCTGATATGGTCTGTCATGACGATGCATACAAGTTGTACGCAATATCCTAACCAAGCGTTCATCCCTACCCGCCATACTTCCCAGCGCTGCTAGCATTTGATTCCCATTCTCTTCTGGTTCAACCGACGCCTGTTCCGTATGTTCCGTATGTTGTAAACGTTTCCGTCGCAGTTTGTCTGAGTGGCTACCTCCAACATTTCCCCGTACTCTCGCGAGCGCGTCATTCTTGTTTTGCTTAAGTCAATTTTGCAACCCCTCGCAAATAATTTATTGGGCGAGATGAAACGAACGTGAAAGCTCAGAGTATTTGTAGGCACACCCTTTCTCAAGCCACGTGAAAAATTCGACTTCTCGTTCCCTTCGCGCGCGGGTAATAGCCCTTCTTGCACAGACACCGTGGTGGAATCTTCCAATTCAATGTCACCCCAAACACACACGCTCTCACACGACACGCTCTGCGAGACGATTGTACTGCGACCGGTGCTTGAGGGCATGAGCGTTGGTCGTTTTCCGACAGAGTGCGAGTTCATCGTGCTTAGTCCCCATCATTCCCCGCGGCATCGCTCTTTCTGAGTCGACTCTGTCTGGTAGATCCTGAGTCCCGTCGGGGGGGTTTTCTCCCTATTCCTACACCTTCAACTTTATCGCGAGACGGCTCCTGGAGCACCACACCACATCCTAGACATCCTCACGTCCAACAACTTGTGTTCGGATGGGGGGATACGGACGTTAGGGAACCTTAACCTGTTCTTCCATGGCATCATGCCTCATTGTTTCTCTCTTGTCGTGAGCCCTGTAGATGATGCTTTGACAAGGGTAATGTCCGCGTATCGCTTGTAGGGCTCGTCTCTTTCGTTCGGGTCACGTAGCCGCGACGACATACTCTTGTAGCGTGGAGGGTACGCTGGTAAGTTAGACCACGATTTGATGTGTCATCATGGGATACTCCGATCTCTTCACTAAGTCATAGGGCGACAAATCTGCGAGAAATTTCCCTCTATGCGTAGCTACTCTTCTCCCACCAAAGTACCTAGAACGAGTGGCGTGCCGCGCGAGCCATGTACTTTGAATTAATTCATCACAACATGCTCACAACAATTGCGATGTCGCTATACCAAGATAGTTTTAGTGAGTGGTCATTTTGGCGGTGTTTGGTTCCTTCCTTCCCTTTAGTAACGGTGGAGACTGGCCTCCTCTCTCCTCTCCGACTCATCGCCCCCTGAACCAGGTGGAGGACGACTGTGTCCAGGCACAGGGCGGCCCACCTTCTTCTCTGGAATCTCGCCAGCCCCCGTCGCACGCCAAGGGCATCAGCGGTGGCGGCGAACACCCGCGCCATCCTTCGTCGATGGACAGGCTGGCCAGGCTCGTGTCGCGAGCGATGGTGGCGATAGCGAAGGCTGAAACCACGACCTCAGCAGCCTCGGAGGGTGTGGGGCTTGACCTCCGCTGCAGTGGCAACGCCGCCGCTGTCGCCGCCGTCACGTGGCCAACATCGCAACCGGAAGCACCCTACCCCGATCAGAACGACCCCACCGCCGCCGCCGCCGCCGCCGCCGCCACCGCCGCCCACAGCGGCATCATCGGCCACCCCGCGCAGCAGCAGCAGGGAGAGCAAGAAACCCGCTTGACGTTTCGTGAGGCCCACTCCGACTACATCCACCTGCGAGAAAAGTCCCGCCACATCGATGTCCGTTGCTCGGCGTCCATCAGAACTCTGCAGAGCGTGTCCCAGGCCGTCAGGGCGCCCGGACGAGGGCTGCACCAGTCGTACGATGCCTACCTTCGCGCGTACTACTTCTTTCGGGCGGTCGAAAGGTCGGTCCGCGCCGCCGACGTGCAGGAGGACGCGGCTAGGCGCGAGCTCCGGACGGCGAGCCAGGCTGCCCGGTCGGGCCTAAGGAAGCAAGCCCGGGCGGAGGCGGCTCTACGGGCGTTCGACACCACCGGCGGTGGAAGCAGCAGCTCGTCCTCTTCTTGTTCTTCCTCAGTCAACGACGTCAGCGAGGAGATGCTACCGCCGCCGACGCCGGCGCCGCCGCTGCCGCCGCCACCGTCGGAGGATTCGGTCCCAAAAGAGGGAGGAGCGGGCACAGCAGGAGGAGAGCGCGAAGAGCACGAGGAAAACGAAGCCGAGACGGCGATGATGCCCTGCGTCACCCGCGCGAGCCTAGAGCTCGCCCTCGGGATCGCCCGTCTCGAGGCGAGGCGAGCCTTCGCCGAGAAGCACCGCGCGCAGGCCGTGGCCAACGACGCGCTGATCCTGGTCGGCGCTCTCACGGCCGGCGACTGGTCTCTCGCGGGCGAGCAGTACGACGCGGCCAGAACCGCCTTCCACGATGCTTCGAGGGACGCGCTTTCCAAGATCCAGGAGTTCGAGGACCAGACCTTGTTGTTTAAGAAGCTCATGCAAGGCAGGGTTGAGATCCGGCGGCAGCTGGTCTTGGCGTACAAGGCTCGGGAGGCGGCGAAAGTGGCGTCGGAGTTGGCGGCGGAGGCGATGAGAACCAGGCACGTTGTTGCTGTCGTCGATGTGATGATTGACGTTGATGTTCTCCTTGTCGATGTTGTCACGCAAACAGCAACCACCATACCCTCTACATACACCGCGCCTACCATCCCGCCCCAGGAATCGTGGAGTGTCAGGATCCGCTTGTCTCCGTGGTCATACCATGGCAAGTAGGTCATACGACGGTACATAGATCATACCACGGAGTTCAGTACCGGGAGAAAATGCTAGAGTACGGGAAAGGGCAAGCAACTTCTCGAAGTACAAGGCGCGCTGCTTGTGAACGACAACAAACTAATACGTACCACGCAACACCCTCGCCGCTCGCCTCGTAGCCCTTTGTCGTGCTCCGTGTAAAAACATTGCGTTAGTGGTGGGCTTGTCATACACATTAGAACGCTGTTTAACCACTGTGTTGCTCACTATTTATCATCGTGTGTACGCACGGACACCCACCAGGCTGGCTGCAGCAACGGCGGCGGCGGCCGAGACGGCGATGCTCAGGGCAGCGGCTGAGAGCGGCGGTGGCGGCAGCAACAGCGGCGGCGGCGGTCAGATTGAGAACGGGGAGCGAGGAGGGGGAAGTGCTTTGTTTTTCGTGCCTCCCGATGGCGACCAGGAAGGATGGGACAAAGGCCAGGAAATGAGGCTGTGGCCTCGGAAACCAGCCCCCTCGAGACCGGTCGAGGACCAGAGCGGCGAGGAAGGGGACGCGGGGTGGGCGGCGGGGGGTACCACCGCTCGGGACGACACCGACGACGGCAACGAGGTGCCGGCAAAGAAAAAGGCCAAGATATGAAGATCGGCCAGCTCAAAATCACGGTTTGAATGTCAGATCCGGTGGTTAGAGGGCTGTCTGTACGCGTGTATGCATGTAAAGGTACGAGACCTTAACGCTCGAAATTGCTGGTGCTTGGTTGTATGGTGGGTGAGTGCTGTGGGTGAATACGGTACAACACGGCACCCACCTGGGGACCGTGTGTCGTCCGGTTGCCCGATAGAGACAAGTCTGAAAACTCGCAGAGAAAGGCAGGGTTGTTTGTAGTGCGATGGTGGCGTTGCCGTTCGAGGCAGCCAATGGCGTACTAGTGCGAACTTGATGTGGGTGATATGGCGGCCACACAACACACAGAACGTAATGTCACGCTACCGCAGGGAACAAAGTGGATGTATGCATGAACAGGGAAATAATTGCGTTTAAACGACTCGCTCATGGCAGTGGTGCTGTCGGCGGTAATAACAAACGTGGTTGGCTACTGGTTGGAGGAATCAGAGGGCACGTTGATGGGAGCCTTTCCGACGACGCGTTGATGAGCAAAAAGAAGATACTACGTGGGTGGGACCGTGGATTTTTATGAAGAGGGGTACGGTTGCTGATGGACCAGACTCCTTGTGGATCCCCACGGGAAGAAGCATGCCGTGGTATGACAGTCTAGGGCAATGTTGTTTGTGGTTGTTGTGTGATCGGATTCCAAGTGTTTGCGGAAGGTAAAGGTATCATCATGTGGGTGCGATGTATTTTGACTGGAGGATGCGGTTGCCGGCGCTATCTTGAGGATATTGACGGAAAGAAACGTATTATCGTGATCCAAGAGTCTAGGGCAGAGCCAGATGATTGATGTATGTGGGTTTGGCGTCTTTTTGTGGTGTTTGCGTCTTACGTGATCGGTTCTGGGGTGTTTCGCTGAGGTTGATGGCGTCTAGACTCATTAGCGAAATCGGCGGGAAAAGTCCAGTCGTGCTGGTGTGAGATCGCAATGAATGTCAATCCATGACGACACCTTTTTCTCTCGCGAGCTTGGGGATTTCGTAGCAGGTGAAACAACAAATCTAATGACCGCCTGGGCGCGGCGCGTCGCATTTTAGGTTCAATTCGTCCGACTTCGTTGAATTTTTGAAAGTCTTATTTTGTCGGTGGTCCCCAACAACCCCCAAAATTCCAAACACCCTGGGTGTTGCCTGGAAAGCGCTTGCCCTTTTCGCTGCCGATATCAGTGAAGAAGGAGCTATCTTTTTGGATCCCCATACATACATACGCTCCTTGGCGAGATCTGTTCAAACCAGTGTGTGGGGGGGGACGTACCCCGCACACTCGACCAAGAACAAAACCAACCAATGATTTTCTTCTAATAACCTCGACGGAAAACACGAGGATTATGATGTTTTCTGTTGCCAAAGAAAAGCAACGAAAATAAATCTGCTCTGATATAACGATCGACCTGACACAGTTCTCCTCACGGTGTATTATTGTATGTCACCAGTGGGTACATCAGTCAACCAGAAAGATTCCAACTACTGCGAATGTAGACATACATGTAGTCTAGACATGCAACGTGCGTGATTCTGACCCTGGCAAAATCCTAAAATCAACGTGGTATCTGGTGGGTCTGCGAATGATGTGCGTCTGTAGAAAATGTGAGGTAAACAGAGGTTGGTCGGCTGTGCATATGCATGCATGTTGTGAAAAGCACATATGTGTGGTACTGTAAAACGTTGTACGATTGATTTGCGGCGATTCTTTTGCAAGCATGTTGTAGTCTGCAGGGGGTGGAACGTTGTGCCGGGCATGTGGCTATGTGCTCGAAGTTTCGGCAAGAGAGGTTGTCCAAGGAGGTATCATGGTCGGGGAACGTTTGTGGTACTTGGGTGCGACCATTTTTGTCGCCCTTCTACATTCAATTCTAACAGTAGTTGTGCGGTAAGCCTGGTACGTTATTACACACAAGGTTGATCCGGGGTGTTTGCTCTCATCATGTCGATGTGTTGGGTGTTAGCTGGCAGCCGGGTTCATAAGCGGGCATGATGTCATCACCACAACGACCATCTGCCGGAGTGGTCTATCGGGTGGCGTTCAGGTCGTCATGTATTCGTACTCGTGGGTTCGAATCCCACGGTGGTCAATTTTTTTAGCCGGTCGCCCCGGTGGTTGGTCTGGTTGGTATCCTCGAAACCTTCCAGAGGTCAGGTCAGGGGTTCGAACCTTGCTTGGCGTAAGCGAGCTTTTCTTGCAACGTGAGTTTTTTCTCTCGCTTCCGCTCCTAGCCTAGTGCAGCGTTCGTTGTAGATAGGGCGCAGGCCTAGTGTGTGTGCGGCAACCGTTGCCGCAACGACACGCCGAAGGCAGGCGTGTTGCGGCACCCTTCAGCCCCCCGCAGGGGCCCCCCGGGAGGCCCCCCCGGGAGGGCGCCCCCCGCGTAGGGGCCTCCCCGGAGGAGCCGCCGGAGGCAGAGATTTTTGGACGAAACTCGACGTAGTATTTCTTGCGAAAAAATATCCAAAAACAGCATAATAAATGCATCAATTATTATTGTGTTGTTCACTTTTTTTGCGACAGAATACGTCTCGTTTACCAGCGAGAAAGAGGTATCTATTTTATTTTCTCGCCTACGAGAAAAAAAAGCCTAAAAAAATTCTCGGCGAGAAAAAGTGCCGCAAAATTGTTTTTCGCCTTCGGCGAAAGTATGTGCGGCACGAAAAACTCTGTTGTTAGTTGCGGATATATCCCAGATCGCCACCAAAATGTGGCGGGGCCGCAACGCCGCAACGCCTATCTATTTAAAACGCTGCCGGGTAGCGCTAGTTCGTGTGTACACCGAGGGAAGAGAGTGCTGAACTCTTCTCGCATTAAAAATCGAAGGCAACGTACCGCAGGAGGGGAGGGGAGAGAGGGGCCCTTCTGTACTGTGTGACCACGGGTTGTTGGAGTAAACGGCACTACTCTATGTAGTGCTGAGAGCGCCGCTTTGAAGTGAAGACAATAAAAAAGAAAAAAATACCCGCAGGGGAGATGTCTCCCTATATGCTGTCTGGGAAATCGTAGACATACAGGTACTTTCTGACGCTATGAATCCATTGCTAATCTGTCTCAGACTCTTTTCTATGACAGAGATGGTTTCGTTGTGTCATATTAATAATAAAAAAAAAAAAATGAGGCGTAGAGTATAACCGAAACGTTCCGAGCAACGATCACCCTCATGAGAACGGCCACGGTGACTTGAACGATACCCCGTGTACGTGCACAATCCATTTCCATTCCCTTGGCCCTACATTCTGATAGGCTAGATCTAGAGCAAGAGACTGTATGTCAAATCGCCAGTAGTACATAGCATACACTGCTGTGATGTTGTGATTTTGTCGGTATAACGGTTCACCTGTCTCCCTCGCGTCTCATGCGTAAAAATGCGGCGGAACAGCTGGATACAATTCACGGAGCCCCTGCCATCAGACCAAATCATCTGCTGCTGCATAGCCTCTCTTTCCTACCTGCTCTCTCTCCCTTGACCATGACAGGGAAGAAAAAGGAAAAGAGAAGACGACCGGTAGCATGTCTCCGTTATCGGAGGATGCTTATGCGCACAAGTTTGTTCTCGTTGGTGGTTTTGCTGTGCTGCTGCTGCGAGCCTGCTCAGGCTTCTTCTGCTGACAGCGGCAACAGCAACAGCAACAGCAACGACGCGAGGCAACCCGAAGAAATGCCGCCTGCCGACGTCGTTGACAACGACCCTGGTGTTGATGCCGCCGGTGATGCCGCCAGTGTGCCCGGTAGGGATTCCATCGAAGACAAATCAAGAATAAACGCGAGGAGCGGCCACGTGGAAGACGCGGAGGAGTTGGGAATGCCCTCCACTGTTGCGACACCCGGCGTAGACGAGGGAGAGGGGGAGGATGACGGCGGTGGCTCCGTTTCGTTGACTCCTGCTGACCCAGCAGCATCAGGAGCGGTATCGCTAGCGGGAGCATCCGCGTCATCCTCAGGGACGACAGGTAGTCAACGGGCAACACAAGCGGGAGCGGCTTCCCAGGAAGACGCTGTAGATATCATGCAACAACACGACGTCGCGGCCGCCGTGGCGGCGCACTCTGCCACTGGTCCTGTTGACCTTGATGCCGACACTCCTTCTTCCACCGCTACCCCTGCTGCTGATGCTATTCAAGGGTCTGAACTAGACCAAAACAGCCATCAGCACGATACGAACGTTCTGGCCGTTGGCGACGAAGGTGGGGACAGCGGGGGCGGACGATTAGGCGTGTCGACGGGGTTCGACGCCGGGAGAGAAAAAGAACTGCCAGCGGCGGAGGCGACTTCGGCACCGGGAGTAGACACGGCAGAGGATCGGGCGAGGAACGAGGGCGAAATACAGGATGAGGCGCTGCGATTGGAAGGTGACGGCGGCAAGGAAGCTGGGGGCGCGAGGGATGAAACCGACCGGCCTTGCGGTATGGATGAGCTTGTGGAAGAGACAAAGGAAGCGGTAAAGGGAGGAGAGTCGCTAATGACAGACGGCGGCTATGGGGAAGCAGCACACAGTAGCGATGAAATAGAATCAGGGGCAACCAGACTCGCTGCTGTCGTTGATGATTCTGAAGTTGCCGACTCTGCCACCGCTGATGTTGGCGGCGATGCTGAAGCCGAGCCTACCGCTGCTGCTGCTGCTGCTGCTGCCCTGGCTGCTGAGGAGAGTGTAGAGCAGCGACTACCACCGGTGCATCCCCTGGTCTCCGAGAAAGAACCATCGCTCGACGCACACAGCAGCGATACCGACGCCGTTCAAGCGAAGGACATCGGCGGAGAAGCCCTATCGCCAGCAGTCGGGGACGATGATGCAGATACAGATGGTTTCGCAAGCAATGGTGAAGGTGACGGCGCTGCTAACACTGGCGTTTCTGATTTCGCGGAGCTACCCGCCCCTGACACCGGTACCTCTACCGCCTCCGCCGGTGGAGAATCTCAGTCTGTGCGAACACCCAGCGGAACATCATCACCACCAGAGTCGGCGGCAGCTGTCGCGGATGAGCTCGATGAGGAGCTGTTGAAAGCAGAAGGATCGGGCGGCAGCTACAGCGGCGGCGACGCCGGCGGCGGGGCTGACGATCACGGGGTCGCCGACGGTGGGACGGCGGATGGACACCGCCCCGAGGAGGACTCTGAGGTCGAGACAGAGACCGGTGATCACAGCAGCAGCAGAACAAGCGGGGGCAGCGGCGGGCGGAGGGACGCGAAAGAGTACAAGAGGCCCGGCGGGCAGGGCGAAAAGAAGGAGGTGCGAGAAAGCCGTGAGGAGGTGTATCCCCACCACGGAGGGGACGGTGTTGATGGTGGCGATGCCAGCGGCAGCAGCAGTGGTGCGGCGGGGTTTCCTCGAGGTTCGCCGGAGGACATGGCGCAGCGCGTGAGAGATATGGAGGCGGAGCTGGTGCGCAAGCTCCTTGCGGAGGAGGACGCCAAGTCCTTGCTTGACATGTGAGGGAGATTCTTGACCGGCATCGGCACATCGGTGGTCATTGCTGCGTCCGTTTTGTTCCTATCCACGATAGCAGCGTCACTTGCTGACGCGTGCAGCGTGTCCCCGTGCTGTTGGACGTTTCGTCTACATGGTCGGATTTATTCCTGCAAGTCGTGTCTAGCAAGGAAAACGACATTTTCACAAACCAACACGCCGTTTTGTGTGTGAAAAGGCACGCTAGGAAAGAAGTGGCAAGCGAAACCGTGAAGGTGTGCGTTGCAGGGTTAGTTCGGGAGTCAACGTGTCTTGGCTTGACCTGAACCGATCCCCCTCCCGCCCCCAACGTCGATGCGCCCTTGCCAACCGGAAACAACCTCCGCCCATAACAATGACCTCCTGCGATGCAATACTTTTGTCTGTTAGCAGCAAGCGCCAAACCACGTCTAACCAGTTTGCCCCCTCCCTGTCGCCGGCCTTCCCGTCTCAAAAGCTGGGTGGAGAGAACGCGAGAGTACGTCTTGACCCAGACGGTTCCCCCGACAGACGCGGAGTGCGACTTCAACTGGAGCCGCCTCCGCTGCGAGCCCAAGTGCACGTGCGGCGCGCGGCTCCGCTTCGGCGACTACACCCCCGGCCGCGCCTGCCGCCTGCTGCACCCCTGGGAGCGGAACCCGGAGCTGTGCGGCAGCGGCGTCGACGGCGACGACGGCGGTGGCAGCGGAGGCAGCAGCAGCGACGGCGGCGGCGGCGCGTGGGACCCTTCGGACGAGCCGGCCGTGAGGCGAGTCGTGGCGGCGGCGGCCGGGGCGCTCGGCGGGCTGCGGCAGGCGTACGAGGAGCGGGTGGCCCCGCCTTCGGACTCCGAGTGCAGCTTCAGCTTCGAGACGAGGCGGTGCGAGCCGCAGCCGCTCTGTCGGCTCCGGTTTCGGGTGAGCGCAAGGGGCCAGGAAGAATGCGGTGGGGATATTCTCTGAGCTACGTGTCTTGCGACGGTCGATGGGGATCGGCTCTGAGCTATGTGTCTTGAGTCGATCGGTCGCGCTTGCATTTTCGCTTGTAGTGGTGTTGGAGGTGACGCAGAGAGACAGCGAGGGTGGGGGGCTTCGTCAATTGAGGGGTAGAGGGGAGGAACCCTGGTAGGATGTTGAACCTTGCCGGACCCGGATTTACTAGTTGAAATTGCTTGATCATGACTGTAAGGCCGCACACGTGACGGGCATGCATATACTTGCGTGCTTGCGTCGATCTCTCTCCCGACGGCGTATACTCCAGTGCGAAAACTTGCCACCAACGCACACAGCAGTCCCACGATGCGTGCGGGTTGCACGTGATACCGATCTTGGGTCTGTAGTCGTGATCGGTGTACAAGGTGACCTTGAGGCAAAATGTAGTACGAAACTGACCGTGTCCTGTCTTCCTCTTCCCTCTCCATTGTTCTGCTTTCTTAAGTGGGGAGATCTGACTCCCAGCAGCGCTTGCAGGCTCGCCGGCGGCGCAAGCTCGGACGAGAAGAAATATCGTGCTTCCGCTCCTACGCACAAGAGCCCCGGCGGGGGCACCTTTCACTGAATGGAGCACGCGCGCTGCTCCCCAACCCTGTGTGTTGTCGTACTTGGTGCTTTCAGTTGGATCTCTGGGGCGTGATGTATGTGCGTGTGTTTTTTTGTAATGTGTGTGTGTAGTTTGTTTTTTTGCTGCTTGTTTGTCGTGTGTAAAATGACGCAAGGACGGCGTAGGAAACTGGGAGTGGTGCTGCGAGGCCGCCCTGCCCCCCGCGTCGGTTGTGTGTCTTTCAGTCGGTGGAATCTGCGGGAAACGGTGCATGATTTGGGATGGCGAAAAAGTATAATCCAGAGGAGGCCGACAAAAAGGACTTTTTTCGTTGGCACAACATGAAGCATCAGTTGGACCAGCACGGACGTCAGAAGTCTAAGATATCAGGACGGTTTGAATGTGAAGAGAATGTGAAGACAACAACAACAATAGCAACGTCGACGACGACGACGACGACGACGACGTCGAAGACAACAACAACAACAACAACAACAAGCGGCTGATTGGAGCGATAGTTGTATACATGCCGATGCAGTCAGTGAGAAGGTTGTTGGCATTGGGTGGGGCCGGGGATACTGTACGTTCTCTAAGAGAATCGCTACAATATTGCCCAGGCGCCGTCTATTTAGTTTCTTGGTCAAGCTGTCGTTGGTGTGATGCCAGGGACGGGCCAGGCAGGCAAGAGAAGAAGCTCCCGAAAACAAATCACTACTGGTTGTTTTGTCAATTCGTGTTCCCTCTCATCCGTAGTTAGTTTCTTCCTCTGCGAGGCCTTCCTCCTGTGTGGTCCCGGCTGGTGCGTCCGAGGACATACCGAAAGGTGAAAAGATCAACGTCCAAGAACGAATGGATTATCCGCATCCACACTGTCCCATGCCCGGTTCATGATTTATTGTAGCCGAAGCTGGAAAATAGTGGAACTGAGCGAGAGGCAAAAAAAAGTGCTAATGAAATGACGGTCCCCTGACGGCATTCTGGTACAGGCGCTGCAAGGCGCTGATTGGCCGAGGCCAACGTTCCACCCGGTCCCCAAGAAAATGAGAGAAGGCGTGTGTCACAATCGCCCTCTGCCCTCTGCTCTCCAGCTCTCCAGCTCTCGCGGTCTACCCTCTTCCCCGCTGCCCTGACCAGAGGAACTGCCTAGAGAATTCACCCGGAGAACAAAGACGCCGCAGAAGGGACCAATGACTCTCACAAATCTTGGTGGGCGTGATATTCGTGGTTCCCCAAGCGCATGAGTAGTCTACCCTCTTTTTATCAGGCCCACAACCAAACAGGCACGCCCTTCGCTCGGTAACCTGCTGCAGCGCTGCACCGCCATGTTAACCTCCGGGTGATCGAGGACGAGCATTTGGTGTCCTCCCACTGCCATCTTCGTCTTCCTCTTTGTTGGTGAGTCTCAGTCCTTCGCAAATGGTCCTACAAACATACCTCGTCTATTTTGAGCACCGTAGCCGACACAAGATAACACACCCCGGTGAAAACATTTTGGGCTTAAAAAATATGATTACCCGGGTGTGGTATCCTGTGGGGGGTGTATCTTATGTAGCCCGGGTGATAAAGTGCAGCTCGCAGGGGCCCCTAAGGGTTGTGATAAACCAGGGGGTGTGATAGCACGTCCGAGCACCCACAGCGTGTGTTTGGGGGTGTGATACAAAGGGGGGGTGATACTGTAATACTGATTGTAGAGTTGAGCCGCTGCTGCCGCACACTTGAAGGGGTGTGGCTGCTGCTGGTGAGGTGATGCGGGGGTCATGTTGGCGCCTGTTGCTGTGCCAGCTGCTGCTGTTGTCAAATCATCAGCAGCAGGAGGACGAGCCGTGGCAGGAGCCCCTTGCGTAGAAGAAGTGTGCTCGCTCGCGTTGACATGACGAGGTGATCTGTGGCGCTTGTACTGCTGCTGCGGTCGAAGCAGTTGTGGAAGAAGTGGGGGTACTTGCGGCGGCGTTCTGCTCTCCCTGCACGTTCATGTGGTTGGAGGCCTCCATGCGGGGTGTTTCTCCGCACGCCGATGATGTGTGTGTGTGTGATGCCCACGGGGCAGATGCTGTATCACCCCGGTGATGAAGGAGGTGCCCCGTGAGTGTGTCCGGCGCAACGTCAGGGGGTGTGTCATCTTATGTAGCCCGGGTGATAAGTCGATGGTTTGGCAGAAACGCCCAAAATTATCACCGGGGTGTCGTATTCTGTGGGGGATGTGGTTTCTTATGTGGGTGTGTTATCTTGCGTCGTCTACGGTAGTGCCTCACGGTGGCGATTGGGCTTTGCGGTTTGCGGTGGCAAGATCCACCCTGATGCCCGTGCTGCGGATTTACTGCGGCGAAGAGAGTGAAAATAGAAGATAGCTTAGGCCCAAACATTCTGTAAGTATGCGAGTAGTTGGCTAATGGGACACCTTGTTCATGACCTACTGCTGTATCACTGCCCTTCACCTGGAAACAGCAGAAGGGACACAGCCTGGCGTGTCCATCGATGGATGCGTTGACCAACCCCTACTACCTGGACTAGACTCTGCCCTGCGTGCGTGCTTTCACCGTAACTCTTCCTACAATCCCCTGAACCGCAGCAGCCTCCGGATAATCAGCAGCGACAAGGGCGGCAGTGGAAGCAACAGGGGCGGGCAAAGCTGAAGCAGCAGCCTTGGGGTCACACATTGACGCGCCGGTCGTGAGAGACAGGTGTGCCCTTGACTGACTAGTTTATGTTGCTGAAACGCTTGGTGTGCATCAGTACCTTTGTGCTGTGCTGCTGCTATTCTTCAGGGATGCGGTGTAGAACCGCACCGTCGTGCTTTGTTTTTCGACATGGTCACGGTGCGGTGCGGTACGGTGCGGTGCGGTGCAGCTTTTTCTACTCCATGATCAAACCCGCGCGAACGGCGACCTTGGCGGCGGTGCGCCGTCGAAGAAAACCACCCAAATACTGTTATCCGTGACAAAAATGACGGGATATCTACGATTTTGTGGAATACGTTCGATTTAGTCAAGTTAAATGAGTACAAATTGTGCTGTGCATGGAGGCCGCCAACAACAAATTCCGCAGCCTTGCCGTCAGAGAACCCGAAACCTAGACACAATGAGAAGGCACTGTTGTGTCATTCACTTCATTATGCCAGTCACCGTACGTCCCTACGACACGGATTAATAGCTAGATACCTCACTTGCCTCTACTGCTGTTGGAGTTTTTTCTCTAGTTCTGGCAGCACCAGGCTGCTCAGTTTGTTCATAACCACCCTAAACGCGTCCCTTCTACCCTCAGTCAGAGTCGACCTCGACAACTGCTTGCTCTCCCTCACGAGCAGCTTTTGCCTTTCCTGGCATGCGTGTGCATGGAAAAAACGTGACTTGCCTGCTGTTTTACCGCGGTTCACCGCGGTTTTGGCGACGGAGTAGGACAAACCGCACGGTGATACTAGATCGGGCGGGGTAATGTGCCTCAGGTTAGTCGACTCAACACCTTGCAGTAGTCTATGTGTCTGCGAATCTTTTTGCTCTTTGCGGTGCGTGGCGGGTGCAATCCATCATTTTGAGTTTTGAATCCGAGTCATGACAAAAAGCAGTAAAGTGCAACGAACGTCCGCTGGGATTCGTGTTCATACAGCAGTACGTACCGTAGGTGACACAAGATACCACACCCTGGACCAAATGTATAGGCTCGGTTACTCCACACCACCAAGAGTGGCGGTGACGATTATGGTGGCGTGGGAATTGTCTCGTCGAGAGCTTTCCGACAACGTCTCGCTGAGGTTACGCATGCTCTTGGTCATGGAGTATTTAGCTTTAAGAATCGGTACAGGGGGTATCTTATGTTACCTACGGTAGACCTGTGTGCATACGTCATACGTACGCTCCCCTTGTTTGGTTTTTCGGTGGTTTCTCTGCACAGAGTGACGCGGTAGCAATGAAAAAGCTATTCCCCGGGAGATTCCCCGCGAGTGTTGTGCATGCAACGTCTTGTGTGGCGCCTGATATAGGCCACGGGGCCATAGGACCCACGGAAGCTGAGGTGGCGAGAGTCGGCAGTGCATGTATGCGAGAGAAACACCCTGGCGCAAAAACAAAGAAGCCGCTTCTTGTGCATTTTTTCCCCGTGGCACACGTTTGTTTCCAGGTGACCCCTCCCCACACACCGAAGCAACAGGAATAACAATGGTATCCGCCACGAGCTGTGTCCATGCTCCGTATTGAGTGGTGATTAACACCGAACAGGAGGCTGTAGGACGCTCAGAGATTGCGAGCCTGAAAAAAAAACGCCGCGTCTGCCGGGATCTGTTTGTACACATTGCTTTGCCCAAGGCGCAGGTTTGGTTTTGCGATGATCCCTCCCCACACCGAAGCAACAGCAATAGCAACGACATCCGCCACGAGCTGTGTGTATGGACCCCTCCCCTCGTTCCCTCGCCAGTGCTGTCTTGCCCCTCGCAGCGGTGTTGCGTGTTTAGCTGAGTGCTTCCTCTGTTTCTCCTGGTTTGAACCGAGCAACTGCATGTGCGCGTGTGGAAGACCTCCGATTTTTTTTCTCCTCCATTACCTCTACAACTCCCGGGGTCGCTCCCCTGGGCGTTGCTAGTTTGCTCCTGGTTGACCAACCGAATGCGGCGCGAGAGGCCGGCGATGTCGCTTTCATGGACGTCGACGTCTTCGCAGGCGGCCCGCACGTCTTGCCGAAGCCAGCTCACGATTGCCTCGGCCATGCGCGAGTAGCTGCAAGGCACGAGGATGGGAAAGGGGTCGGAGTATTCCCTATTTTGGGGACAAATGCCTGTCAAGCACGGCCATCTGTTGTCGGAGCGCGACCAAACCGGTGCGACGAAGAGTGCCCTAATTTGTTCCCTCCTCACAATGCAGCAGATCGTAAATCGGTGCTCTATAGACCTCGTTCTCGTCGAACAAAGGCGATTATTTTTGGACGGTCCATTAGTGGGCGAAAATTGCAGAAGGGCCCCTACATCGCGTGGGTTAGAAGAGCCCGATATATAGAGCCTCTTTTTCCCTCCTGGGGATGAAGGGGAAAATGTCGTGCTTCGCGCTTCGCACCGTGATAGACACCGCATCCACGGTTCCTTCTGAATCCCCACGATGCGGTGCGGTGCGGTTTAACCGCAACGCACCGTCGAACAAAAACGCACCGTGAATATTCCTGCTTTTTTTTTCATCCAATATGCTGGTGAACGCATAGGATATTGCGTGGAACTGTTTGGTGGCTACGGGAAGGATGATCTACCGCATGTAATCTATAGGTTGGTCCGAGGCGTTGGGAAGAGCTACAGTAGATGCGGTACCCTTTGGTTGACCTTTGTACCACGTACCAAATTTTACTGTTGTTTTTATTACCTCGTGCAGGACACCTCCGAGTGCAACAACAGAGTTGGACAGGATTCAGGTACATTAAGGGCCAGGAAACAATTGGGAGGGTAGAGAGGACTGCGTTTGGCACCGGTGGTGAATGGCACTCCGTGCTCTGTGCTGCCGGCTAGTTCTGTCGTCCCACCTACATGACCTCTTTGCGAAGTCTCTACTATTCTACATTCGCAACCACGGTGCCTTGCTTGCTGCTTTCCGTGTCCATGTTGCACACAGGTTCGATGTCTTCTGCTGGTTTGGAAGCCGAGATTGGTGATTGTGCTGTGGCAGCCAAGGTAAACCTTGCGTGCCACTCACTGCGAACGATGGGCTATCCGGCCCCACGTCTTGCCGGAAACTCGGCAGTTCCCCCCCGTATCTGGCCCCTACCGATGGATTGGGCCGCGTGCCTGCTTGTCGCCTCCACGACGTCGC
This sequence comes from Ectocarpus siliculosus, assembly GCA_000310025.1. NCBI lineage: Eukaryota > Phaeophyceae > Ectocarpales > Ectocarpaceae > Ectocarpus > Ectocarpus siliculosus. Next base: position 1,934,810 of record FN649751.1, on the reverse strand, counting down.
TTTGCAAACACGCAACGACATCTGATGTTCTTCGTGTTGACTTCTCTGTCCGTTGGCGTCTGTTTGCCGGAAGAATTCTACCCCCATCACCTTTTTCTTTACCGTCAGAAGGTGGCGTTGTGTTTGGCATAGATCGTTTTCGGCTCCCTCCCATTCTCACTATCAACTTTGCCATCGCAAGGATTTGCTGATCCAGGTCAGCACAGCAGTTGATCCTGTCGAGACTGTTTGGAGGCAGCACACAGCAAGAGAAGCGTTGAAACCCATGGGGGTTTTTGGATGCTCATTTGGTACCATGAAGTAGATATCCCTTTGTCTCCTCACTGCCAACTTGCAGAATTTTCGGTGTTGCTTTTTCACCTTCTGTTGTTGCACACCACCCGGTGACCGTGTTTTGTTGGACGGCATCAACACACCACTCCTGGGATAGATGGTAGCCTGGTGAAGGACGAGGAGCAGGAGCACGAGCAGGAGGAAGACCACGAAGAGAGGGTAAGCTAGTTTCCGGTAACAGATCACGTGTTTTTCGCTCAGCTGCTGATGCTCGGTGAACGTTGCAGCATGGTCCGTACGGCCTTCGTTGAAGATGGCCGCTATTCTCGACAAAATGATGGTCAACTTTCGCACACAGACGGGTTGGGGTATACCCATTCCAATCAAGCCAATACACGTCATGGGGGACACTCCCTCAGTTAGTTTAGATATATTGTGGGTTTCTCGAAGTAGTAGTCTTTGCCGCTTCCGCACCAACAAGCGGTGCTATGATGCCCATCTTTTTGTGGTCAGATACCACGGACGACTGGATAATGATCGTTGTTTATGTGTGTTGAATCTCGTATGTACTGTAGCCCCAAATATTGCCTTTTGAGTGGAGACAGTGCTTGTGGCATCAACGGGACCCATTCTTCTCGGTTATCGAATAACCCGCTGCAGGCAAGGCCAGGCAAGCGCAAGCGCAAGCTCCGGGGCATGGCCCAGGCCCTCCAGCGGCACAGCGCGTGGACCAGCGGCAACCGACTATCCGACAGTGCTGAAAGGTGATATCGAGTGCGAAATGCCGGTGTTCGAGTACAGATATCGCGTGCGATGCTGTGATTAACAGCGTGTGGCTGTGATTCTTAAGGATTTGAAGGTCTTTCTTGTCTTCGCTCCTATACCAGTATCACTTCGTGTCCCAAGGTCTACGGTCCCGCTAGTTGGCACGTTTTTCCCGCGGTGTTGATTTCAGTTTATTTCCGAGCCACCCCTGTCTAACGCCTAAATAAACTGCAGTATCGACGTTTACGTGAGATCAGAGGGGATCCGCGATTCCTTTCAGTCAGCAATACTCTGCCGGCATCTCGGAACACGATACGGAGCACGGTCCATTCCATCCCGCAGCAGCATACTTCAAGCTTATTTTCGCTAACAGCGCGCACACACACAATAATACCGCGGAACACCAAACCGAAGCCTGCCGCAGCTATACGACCCCAGTATCATGGGTTATGCTCTGGGTGTCATGCGTGAGGTATTTGTGTCACGCACTCGGTCAGGGAATGCCTCACCAATAGAGCGCCGCAGAGGGTATAACCTGGCGCGGCACTTTTTCTCGGCAAGTGTACCCTGATGTTGTTGAAGAAGCGTCCCCTGCCCTGTCAAGAAAATTCGATCCTTTCGTTTGCCATAATTTTAGCAGAAAGCACGTTCTGCTCTAACCAAAGGATACCAAAGACGAATCTTCCAGCTCCAAACAAATGATGGCAACCCAAATGATGGTAACCCAAATCCGAGACACAATCCGCGGTTTAACGGACACATCGACTGAAACAGAACATGCATGGCTTGCAGAAGAGCGATGGGTGGATGTGTAGTGGCCGAGAAAGTGGGCGGAGAGACATACACACCAAATGAATCATCATGGGATGATTTTGGCGGAAGACACACGACACAATTCCTGCACTGACCCATTCCAACGCACATGCTTGATTCACACAACCTACGAAAATCCATCGATCACCAGAAAAGTTGTTTGTGGACGCGTTTGGCTTCCGGCGGCCTTCGTTCCAGCAGCCTGGCTATTTGTATTGCAGCTGTCAGGTTGAAAATGTTTGACCAGCCTTCACTGCCATGGCGTAGAATTCGCGGAGACCTCTACCGCCGTAGCTATTCCCCCCTCACTCTCTCCTTTTCACGGTGATTCCTTTATGACGTGTGCGTCTTTTCTCTCCCTCTCTCTGCCATCACACCTCTACCCAGTGCTCTTTTGGGATGCGTCATGAATGTTCTGCGTCAGTCGGCATGTCAACCACGCTGTGTTCAACGATGCCGTATGCAACAATGGAGCGTGTCTCTCGATTTCGGCATTTCGATTGCCATCACGTGTTTGTTGGAGCTCGACGATTAGTGTTTCGGTGTCGTTTGGAGCGATTTCTGGGTCGAAAATGGTCAATGGAAAGCCCATATCTCGTCAGGGCGGTACCACAGACGTGAACAAACGAGAAAAAGTCACGGTTGGATGTACCCCGGGCTTTTGTGCGACACGGCAGGGTGAAAGTGGGCGTCGACCAATCAGCTCTGCTTGGGTTCATTCCAGGCTGATCACACGTATTGGCCCGCTGAGGCACTATTTGACCAGGGCATTTCCTGCTGTGTGTTTCACCTGTTGTTTTCCCTGGGCCAGTGTCAACTCCCCCCCCCTCCTCCAGAAGACCAGATCTAATGCACCGTAGGAAACACAATATACCACACCCCCAATATAAATATACAGAAAACCATAACCCGTGTGACGTTGTGTTTTTAACTTGGGAGTAAGCACCGATATATCACACGGTCACAAAGGATACCACACCCCTTAAGTTGAGCTGCAAACATATATCCACGAAGCCCCGGTGCAGTAGGCCGTGATTACGCACAAAGACGACGCAAAAGCTGTGGCGACCGATAACACCTCAGAGATGAACCAAACACGCAACACTGCTGCCAGCATCGCGGCTCAGACTCCAGTGATTCAGACTCCAGCGGCGGCGCCAGGCCCAATTGCGTCATATTTGTCTGTGGCCCCTGAGACTCCCACAGCACCCGCTGTGCCTTGCACCTCCCGTGCTGCTGAGGCCCGCGCAGCAGAACCTATTGGTGACACCTGCTGTGCCTGGCACCGCCCGTGCTGCTGTAGTCCGCCCATGACACGTACGTGCCACGCTATCACACCCCATGGTTAACACTCCCGTGGGTCGTTTGGGCCCACTTCATCCCACGGGTGACATTATCACACCTCATCTTTTTTCACACCCCTTTGTTATCATACCCCCTGCAAGTGGGATCATGTGGGCTCAATTCATCCCACGGGTGACATTTTCACACCCCATCTTATCATAACACCCGTGATATCACACCCCCAGCGTCTAGACTGTTGTATCGACGTTCGCTTAGATCAGAGGGAACCCGTGATGCCGACATCTCGGAGCACGACGCGAAACGCACTCAATTGCATCTCGAACACACGCACACCGAGATGCAACCGAAGCCTGCCTTTGCTGTACAAGCCCAGTGTCATGGTTTACCCTGTGGTGGTCTCATGGTAGATGTCCGTACTCCTGGGTGTGTGATGTTTTTGTCCGTGGCTCACACACGCCGTCAGCGGAGCACGCAGGGTAGAAATCCCTCTAACGATTGTATTTTCGTTGAGGAGCTGCAGGGGTTTTATTCCAGCGAGTACTGACATCTTGGAACTGATCAGCCGGGAAACGGTGCACGATGCGGAAAACCCGACGTCTCGCGTATGTTCCACAGTTTTTTAATATAGAGTGCTGCAGCCACGCGCGCGGGTGATTTAACTGTGTCGTGTTGGGTATACGACTCAATACCCTGGTCAGAGAGTGACTTTAGCCGGGTACGCTTCAGCGTGAAATGAGCCCAGCTTGTTGGCCGATGCCGACTCCCCCCCCGCACCTGCCGCACAAACCTCCTGGGGTATATAGTCTACCCTCCGTGGCGATTTTTAGCTGCAATGGTACCCTCATTTTCTGAAATATTCCCTTCCCGGACGGGAAATAAGACCCTCCGGTCTGCCGTTTTCTCCTCAGAAATCAAATTCTTCTCCCACCAAAGGACCTCAAAACCCAAATGGTAGTCTTCCAGCTCCAATCAAAAGATGGCAACCGAAATCCGAGACGCACTCCTGATTGACAGGCCGACTGCGACAGAATATGCAACGAGCATGCCAGAAGAGAAGTCGGTGGGTGCGTGGTGGCCGAGAGAGAGAGTGAACAGGTACACATACCAAACGAATCATGTTCCTGAATTCGGCGTAACACATACAAAACCCCACAATCACGCATCCCACGTCTTTCAATAGCATTTGACCGTTGCTTCACAAAAACTGCACCAATCTTGCCATCGCCAGCAAGGAGAGGTTGTAGGGTGACATGCTTGGCTTCAGGGTGTTGTGCGTTGCACTTGTTTGTTGGAAAGTGTTTGATCGTTTGAAAAGGTCTTCGCTTCCCTGAAACAGCAGTCACGGACATGCCAACCGCCGCAGCTATTGGGCCTTCACGCGCCCCGTTTTATGATGATTCTTGTGGGTATCTACTCTCCCTCTCTCTGGCACCTCACACCACCCGTGCCTCTTCGGGAATGCTGCGTGCATGTTTTGCTGCAGTCGGCGTGTCAACCTTGGTGTGTTCAAAAATGGGGTGTGTCTCGGATTTCGCCTACCATCTGGTATTTTTAGCTGAAAGATTATTGTATGCATATGGTTGTCCTCTGGTTGGAGCAGAAGGCGATTTCTGGGGAGAGAACGACATATGGAACGGGTAGTATTGCTTTCTAGGGCAGGGAAGTCCTCCGCACGAGTAACAGCGCAACAATGCTGGGGCGATGGGACAGCGACACCATACAAGCCGGTGAGTGGAAGTGTTTTTCTTCACGCGGTCGTTTTCTAGAAATCATGACTACGGGGTAGACCCGTGCAAGCCTTGTATAGGATTTGTTAAACACTTCACTCTTTGTACTTTTACTACTTTCCATCACACCTGGTGATTGGTTTTAGTGGGGTAGGGTCGATTAGCTAGGCACCCGTTCATCAGCGCTCTCACCTGCTAGTAGCTAGCAGCCTCAAATACACCCAATCGCTTCGCACCTACTCCATCTTTGTAAAGGGGAACAGGATGTATATTCCCAGCGGCGTTGAAGAAGTGAGGCAGGGCCTCCCACAATTCAATGTAGACCGTTTTTCCAGGAGGGTGTAGAATCGTCGGAAACGTCGGAAACGTTCGGCGGTTAGAAACGAAACGTCAGCGTGTTCTGGAGGAAGACGCGCTTGAAGCGGCAATCGAACAGACCCACGGCAGTTAGTTGAAGACGAAGGCAACCCATGAAAGGCTTTGACTGCCGTTCTCGCGTGAGAGGCAACCTAGTAACTGCAACTGATGCTGTCCCCCACGAACGTGGAAAGAGCACAGCGTGGGCAAGACTGAACAACCTTAACCCCTTTAGGTCTAGCTCTTTTTCTTTTTTGCGGCAAAAAAAAGAAGGGGAGGAGAGAGTGCGGGGAGAGAGACAGAAGTACAGCAAAAAGAGACGATTGTACTTCTGTAGACGCAACAGCTCTCCACCCGTAGGCCATGAGGGCTGCCCGCGACAAGACGGTGGGCACAGACAGGGTCATAGAAGGGTTGATGCGTGGTCGCGGTGCGGCCGGTAGCGCAGGTTAGGCTTGTAGACCTCGAAAAGATCAGTCGTCAAGCCACCTAAACTACTCTGTTTTCAGTATATTCAAATCATCAGTGAAAACGATCAGTGAGAGGGCTTGTAGACCCATAGCTTGTTCTTGTATTCTGTACTTCTCTGTCCCCTCCCCAATGTGAGCCCTGCCGGCTCACTACAGCTCCTGTGATTTTCCCACAATTCCCACAAGCACGCAAGCACACACCAGCACACACCTACCTTTGATACAGTGGCTCTCTAGGTTCGGGCGAGGGTATGTGTGGGGCTTTGCTGACAGTGTATGTGTTACTAGAGTCTGCTGTATGTTGGACTCGTCTATACTGCTGCTGCTGCTGCTGTGTAGTATAATAGCTGCTGGCATGATGACTGCTGGATCTTGGAGTGTACCATTCCCAAATTTGGAGGACATGCAGCATACCACGATATCCTGGCCTGGTTGGGCTTGAAGTGCCCCTTTTCGCTGTCCTCCTGTCTTTGCTTTAGTGGCTTCCTAGCTTCGGGCGAGGGCATGCATGTGGAACTATTGATGTGTGTCTCTATGAAAGGATATGGGGAGAGATTCATGGTGGCATTCGCATTTAGAGAAGTGTGCATTTTTCGAATTTTGGCCGTTCCAGGGACCTTGATATTCCCGCTGGCACTGTAACGTCTTTTCATTGGTCACCGGGTAGCGCGGTCGATGCGAATAATAAAGACACACCTGCCTATGACTTGCCAACACCTAGCGTGGAGGGATACAGGGCGGCTCCATGGCATGCCACAACACCAGCGTTTGCAACTTATCAATCAATTATCTGTCAGGACGCCTGTAGACCCAAAAGGGTTAACCGGGGGCAGGAATGCCATTTTTGCGGTGTTGTGTCATTTATTGAATTGTCTCTGGCTCTTGCCCGATGTCGCTTGCATGTTACTGCCTGTGAAAATGGCCCGTTAAACGCCGAACTTTGCGTTCTGCACGATCATATTTTGAACCATAATGTTCCTTTTGTCAACGCGTACCATTGCCGGACACCGTGGGCAGAGACAACGGTACTGCTAGGAGGACGGCTGCACAACGTGGCCATCGTACGGCGATGGCCGCAACAAGAAGGCGGAGTTCTGCTCAAAGCACTCCAAACCAGGGATGATCAACGTCGTCAACAAGAGGTGCGGCCATCCGGGCTGCATGAAGCAACCTTCATATGGAAACCACGGCATGAAGCCGGAGTTCACTTCTCAGCCCAGCCAGCAGGGCATGGTCGATATCGTCAACCGGAGGTGCGGTCATCCAGGATGCACGAAGCAGCCGTCATATGGTAAAGACGGCAGCAAGAAGGCGGAGTTCTGTTCACAGCACAGCCAGCAGGGCATGGTCGATATCGTCTACAAGAGGTGCGGCCACCCAGAGTGCATGAAGGGGGCATCATACGGTACAGACGGCAGCAAGAAGGCGGAGTTCTGCTCAAAGCACAGCCAGCAGGGCATGGTCGATATCGTCAACCGGAGGTGCGGTCATCCAGGATGCACGAAGCAGCCGTCATATGGCAAAGACGGCAGCAAGAAGGCGGAGTTATGCTCTCAGCACAGCCAGCAGGACATGGTCGATGTCGTCACCAGGAGGTGCGGTCATCCAGGATGCACGAAACAACCGTCATATGGTAAGGACGGCAGCAAGAAGGCGGAGTTCTGCTCTCAGCACAGCCAGCAAGGCATGGTCTCTATGAACAGGAGGTGCGGCCATCCAGGGTACATCAAACACCCGTCGTATGGTAAAGATGGCAGCAAGCACCCGGAGTTCTGCTCTCAGCACAGCCAGCAGGGCATGGTCGATGTCGTCACCAGGAGGTGCGGTCATCCAGAGTGCACGAAGGGGGCATCATTCGGTAAAGACGGCAGCAAGAAGCCGGAATTCTGTTCTCAGCACAGCCGGCAAGGCATGACCAATGTCCGTAACATCAGGTGTGGCCATCCAGAGTGCACGAAGGTAGCATCATTCGGTAAAGACGGCAGCAAAAAACGGGAATTTTGTTCGAAGCACGGCCAGCAGGGCATGGTCGATGTCGTTAAGAAGAGGTGCCGCCATCCAGGGTGCACAAAAGGGGCATCATATGGCACAGACGGCGGCAAAGAGCGGGGGTTCTGCTCTCCGCACAGCCAGCAGGGTATGGTCGATCTCATCAGGAAGAGGTGTGGCCATCCAGGGTGCACGAAGGTGGCATCATTTGGTACGGACGGCAGCAAGAAGGCAGAGTTCTGTGGTCAGCACAGCCAGCAGGGTATGGTCAATGTCGTGAAGAAGAGGTGCCGCCATCAAGGGTGCACGATAGGGGCATCATATGGTACAGACGGCGGCAAAGAGCGAGAGTTTTGTTCAAAGCACTCCAAGCTGGGTATGGTCGATATCGTCCACAATGAGGTGCCGCCATCCAGGTTGCACGAAGCGGCAGTCGTATGGTAAAAACGGCAGCAAGAAGCCGCAGCTCTGCTCTCCGCACGCGAAGGGAGGTATGGTCGATGTCGTCAGGAAGAGGTGCGACCATCAAGGGTGTACGAAGGTGGCAAAATATGGTACCGGCGGCAGCAAGAAGCCGGAGTTGTGCTATCACCACGCGAGGCCAGGGAGGACCAATGCGTGGCAGGTCATGTTTGGAGGACCAGGGGTCGCAATTTGAGGGGTTGCTGGTCTTGTGGTCGTATGCATATGGCATTCTCAAAGGTCGTCGTGTGGTTCGGGGCCCACCACAGGTGACCTCGCCAGGTTCACTGGCTCAAATGGCATTAATGGTCTTATATGGCACGTTGCTGTGGTCTGGATCGTAGTTCAGACGATGCACTTACTGTAACTCACACGCACGTGGCGCGCATGCATCATTTTGTTCATGCCTAGATGTACTTCGCCATATCGTTCGTCGCTTGGATACGACATGCAGGGTGGTGGGATTCGCTGTAGTTTGACATTTCCCTGGCATTGCGTGTCAAGCGGGAGCGATGGAGGGCCCTCCCTTTTTTTTTTGCTGGATGGGGCCTCGTTATCCTGTTTCCTCAGACCGTATTCTTTCGTTCTCCGGGTTCGATCACCTCCCGGTCTGTCTACTGTGATCTGCAATGCATATTATCGCGATTTTTTAGGATTTTCTGAGTCCATTTTTATCTTCCATTTGATGTAAGAAGTACTGTGTGTGCCCTTTGTGGGTAGTTGGCCTGTGACCACGGAAGGAAGGCGCCTGCGAGTCCGTTGGACCATTACGGGTAATTCTTAGCATGGTAGAGACCGGAACGATTTTTCATGCGAAGACAACATACGCTGCAGAGCAGGGTGCTCGGTGGTTACCTACTGGCTAGAACTACACACCAACGTGGCAATGAACTCGTGTTTTTTTTTTTCAGTTTCGTGGACGCAAAATAGTCTAGCTTCTTGTCTGACGGAAACGGGTCGACGCCAAGCAGTGAGCTCATCCACGCTCGACATATTCGCGCGAGTTCCGCTGCAGGGAGAGCTGGCTCCACACCGGTCGTCGGAACAATGAGACGCCCGTCGGAACTGCTGCGAGTAACTTTTCATATTTTAACTTTCTTTACCGGCACACAACCCGCCTACAACCACGCTTCTTGCTTGTAGAGGCACCAAAACACGGCAATGTGGAGACCACCTTCATAAAGGTACTATCTCCCCAATGTCTGTCGCGGACGATTCCCTCTTTTCACAATGGCGTCGACGAAGATATGTCAGAGTGTCTGCTTTTGGTTGCAAAAGACACGGCAAGGACTACATGTAATACCAGAAGAAAAACAAACCTGCAGCAAAGGGACAGCGAAACTTTGAAATACGTTACAGTGTTAAGTTCATTTCTGTGCATGAACTTCGTTCGGTGAAATGCGTACTCCTGCACAGCAGTTACCACCAAACGCGGCACGTACGTGCGGGCTACTACGTACGCGTACCTCTACGACCTTGCTGTACAGACATGGCTGACAATGCCGGTTTGTTTCTGAGACTGTTGGTTTACAGACATACTTACAGCCAACACTTGCCGGTGTACTCTAGACCTTCCCACTTCGCGCTTCGCCTACGAAGTCGCAAAACAACAACAGTTCTATCCTTCTCCCGTAGGAGTGAAGGAGCGTGTGAGGAACGAAGTCAAATACGCACACGTGGGTGCTATCACGCGCGATTCCCTTTATTTTCGCCACATCTATGTTTACACGTGTCTCTCCCTTATGCTTTTGCGTACACGACGTACGACGACTTTACGTTGGTTCGTAGCTTCCGTAGGCGGTCGACTTAAACCAAGCTTGTGTCCCTCTCGCGTTCATCAGACTGTAACCTCCTGGCAGATGTCGTCGAAGTCGAAGCCCACGACGGTAGTCTCGTTGCCCTCCACGTACGCGAGCGAGCACCCCGTGATCGGGTCCGGCTAGTGGTGATGATGACGACAAGGCGGCCACACCATGATGGCCGAGGACCATATAGATTGAAAGCGAAGGAACAAGCAGGACATGCGATCGAGCCGGCGAATCGTACCATCGGTGTGTGCGCATCATGGTAGTGTGAACGGTGGCGGGAGATGGGGATGCTCATCTGGATTGCCAAAAGATGGTTCGCAACTGCCACACGTGTCGACTTCTGTTCAGCACCACCTAAAACACCCCACACCTGTGTCACACCTGTGTTTCTATTCTAGTACAACTACCACGCACAAAAACAGATATGCGTCGTGCTTGTTATCCCCAGTACCATCGTTTTGTGCTAAAAAAATAGTCCTAGAGGAGTGCACCACGTGTGTAGCAAAGTTCCCGAACGGGTATTGGCCTGCATTTCATCATCCCGGCTTGTCGGACGAGAAGCAGAGCAAGACCCACAGGACTCACAAGCAACCCTAGCGTAGTAGCGTGCTCACGTTGTATTCGTTGGCCAGCAGAGTGTTGTCCGAGATCCTCACCACCTCCGGCTTCTCGAAGGTCACGGACCCGTCGCCGGTCACCGCCATCGCGCCCCCTTCAAAAAGCAATCGAGAGAAAGCGTCTCGGTTGAGCGAGGCATAAGATGGGCGTGGTACACGCGTAGATTCGAGGATTTGGTGGGTGTTTTTCGATGTCGGTACACACCGCCGGAACGCCTCGACACAAACACGCTTGCGGTTGGCGCTCTCTACATTTTCACGCCCTTTTCATTCTGGAGTGCGAGAGACAGTAAAGCAAATCATCAAAGGGGAATGAAGGCAGGGTTGACTGCAAGATGAAAATCTACTATAGGCCCAGTATATTTCCCTGGATAAGGCAACATACTGTGTCTGCCTTGTACCGGGCATCCGCCACTGTTCAGCGTGGGTTCAATATTCCATGTCCGTGTCCGCGAGTTCAGTGGTCTTATTCGTGGAGAAATTGTTGGATGCTTTATCGTTCGTACCGGTATCCTCCGCTGCGTTGCCGTCGAATGTTACGCCCTTGTTGAACCTGCCGCCGCGCCGCCACCACCGGGGGGGGGGGGGGGGGGAGGGTAAGCATCACACGGGTCCCCCAACAAGAGTAGATGATGGGAAGGCGGGGTATGTTCTTGCTAGTACGGGGTAAGATTAAAGACGCAGAGAGCAGCCGTTCTAATTAGTGGCGACGGTACAAATCATCGTCAATCCCTGAGCAAAGAGATATTTTGTTTCCGATCACGGAGTAATACAAGCACAAGTGTACCGTGATGACTCACGTTACATCGCCACCAGTCACTGCAATCCCTCCACCATATTCTGCCGTGTTCCTGTTAAACTGTACAGCAGCCTTGAACCTGCGACACGCAGGTTCCGGAGGGGGAGGAGGGGGGCAGGGCTGATCGGGAAGTTGTCGCTTGGAGCAAACCCGGCCGAGAGTTGTTGTTGTCTTCACATAAAAAAATCTTCCGATTTCTCCGTCCAGTACCTTCATCTGTCCGTACTGATCGCGGTCGATTCCTGCGGTCACAGGAAAACTTACCCTAAAAAAGAATACTCACGTTTTTGCTGGCAAGGAACTACACGCGCTCACGAGGTCTAGAGTAAAAGCAACGTCTTATCCTGGAGCCAGAGCAGGGGAGAGAAACGGAGAGAGCACAACATTGCCCCAACTTATTGGCCACGTGATTTCGAGTCTCGCTCGCAGTCTACAGCCCGTTTCGGTGAGATGAAGGGGAAAGAGGACCTCCCAACCCTCCCTGCCAAGGGGATGAGAAAGCGGCATTGAAGGCATCGACACCGCCAATAACTCTCAGGGCGATCCATGGATCCAGCCTCCTATTTAGCTGGGTGCACACCCATCGCAACTGGTCCCTGCACCTGGGGGGGGGGGGACTATCTTTGCTGCTGCTACTGCTGCGGGTGTGGAAACAAGATATCCAAACCCTCCGTCCATCGCCTTGTAACAGCTTTTTTTTCATCCCCAGATACCTCTCTCGCGTTTTATTCGAAAAGTCACCCGCGCCCAACCGCGATTTTTTTTCGTTGCTTCATCGAGTTCTCTTCCCATACTGTACTGTAGTTTGCTCAGGCACTCTTCGAATAAAGCACTCACACAAGGTCCCCCGCCTGGTCCGAGTCGTAGACGGCCCTGTTCAAAACGCCTCCGCCGGTGTCGCGGTAGTTGCGGTTGTCCGAGAAGTAAGCCTTTCCGTAGAACCTGGCGGCCGGGGTGGCGGTGGTGGCGACACGGAGGAGAGAGAAACAACACAAAACAATCATTGATCTAGACTCAGCTTTCGTTGTTTACACACAGTGAGAGAAAAACACACAATAATCGTTGATCTAGACTTAGGTTTGGGGGGTTTACCAGTGAGGCGGCAACGTTTGGTCGTGGGATTGGTTCAAAGTTGGCGCGGCATGAGCGCACGGGGGGGTACTCGTGATTGTGCCAAGTAGTGGTTGCCGTGATTTTGCGTGACCGGTCGATTGATCCGCGAGGTGGGCACTGATGTAGGGAGGCATTCCCCCCGTGGAAATTTCCACCCAACATGCGAAAACACAACACCACCTCCTCCATTATTTGTATTTTCAAGGCACATCCCGCGGACGGCGGGGGGTGCGGCTGACAGAAGAGGGCGGCCTTCTGCGTGACCGCCGGGTCTACCAGAACGGCTCACTAAGAGGGAGTCTAGACTAGCGTTTGCGGGGGGGGGGGGGTCGCTTGAAGAAAAAACCCGACTACATATGATCAAACGAGTCGAACAACTACCGGAAAAGACTCTGGCGCCGTAACGGAGGGGGGGAGAAAGACATAATAACAGGGGGACAGATAGACAAGGAGGGAGAGCGGCGCGAGGGGGGGAGGTCATAAGAGTTTGACGGCAAAGTCACGGAAGCACCGCTGTTGTTGTAGAGAGAATTATAAAAAAAACGAACCCAACATGACCGTTTCAAGTTCGCACCTCATTTTCCCGGTGTTGGAGACAGCAGCCCCCTCGTCGCAGTCGTGGTCGGAGAAAACAGCGTCGTCGCGGAAACTGCTCTCGAAGCAAAAATAAAGCGCGGTTGAAAAAGTGGAGAAACGGATGGCCAGGCACAAGACATCGTGGGGGGCGGTGATGGGCCGGCAGCAGGGTGTTGTTTAAGCGACAGACGGCATGCGTCATTCAAACTGTTGGGGGCTGCGTCGACGTTGCCTACATTTACACCACAACACTACCGCAAGCTTGTGAGCGCCTGGCATGGCCGGGGGAGAACCAGGGCGAAAACCGGTTGAATGTGGTTCACGGTTTGTCGGTACCAGTCATGCGTGTTTTGTCCAGAAATCCAACAGGCGCCGTCACAAAGTCTGCACAGCATGGACGACGGAACAACAGGCTTTCGTTTCGTCCAATCACCCATGTATGTAGCGAGAGAAACACGCTACCAGGGCGAACGCACGCTGCTGTCGCGCAAACACACATACACACAGCAGGAACCGGCAACAACATGCACCGCGTACATATACGGCTTGCAGTCGAGACTCACATGGCGGTCCCGCCGTTGTCGATGGCACACCCCCAGGCACCATCGAAAAAACCTGTTGTTTCGGCGAGGGTGGCACGCCGGCATGCCACCATGTACGCCGTGTTTTTTTTTGTACACAGGGGTTTTAAAAACAGCGGGCAGAAAAACAATAGATGAGAGGGAGAGAGAGGTGAGAGACAGCGGTAGCGTAACATGGACAACGGGTGCAGGAGAACAAGCTTCGCCAACGAGGGAAGCAGTGTACGGGTGCGTGCAATGCCAAGGAGGTGTCAGTCGAGCCACCCAATCAGCAACAGCAGCAGCACTCGCGCTATCGTGCAAGTCATATGTACGCGTACACAATCACAGGGGGGGGGGGGGGGGGGGGGCGACTTGACGTGTGGGAAAATCTACACTACAGACTGAAACGAGTCATGATCGTAGACGTCAATAATGCGGTGTCCGACTCGTGTACTGACTAATGATCGCGCTGCATGCATGCGACAATGTCTACGACCGCAAATATCGTCCCGCCGCCCCGCCGCCCCGCCGCCCCGTCGCCCAGATAACAAACACGACCCAGATTGGAGATACATCCTACGTGTTACGTTTCAGGCGAAACGCTAAGACGTAAAAGTTCAATGAACAAGGGGGAACGTTGTAGCACAGCCTTCACAACTCTACTCGAAGTTTCAGTTCAAAGCAAAAATTGACTTTCATCGAGAGTCTCGACGATGATCGGTTAGACTATCGCCCGGTGCTGGCCTATTTTCAACTTGATGGCACCTTCGAGCAGCGCAGGTTCGATCTGCTCACCCAAAAACCAACACTTCCACCCTACCTGCGTTGTCGATAAACGTCGCCGTCTTGGAGAACCTTGGCGGCACCGTTGTAGCACCATCAAGTCAGCGTGCGTCCCACGCCAGGCAGAGGTTCAACAAACGAGAAGGGGGTTGCCAGCGGGGGCGGTAGCGGTGTGAATACATATTTCAAGAACGTACCGGGGTCGATTGCCGCACAGCAGTCACGCCCCTAACAAGAGTAGTGGGTAGTCCCCCCGAGCGACAATTTCGTGGGTACCAAGAAAACAAACTATTTCACGTTGGTGGTGTCGACGAGCAAAATACTAATTTACGGCGGAAAACGTCTGTCGAGATGGAAATACACGTAGGGAGTACAGCAGAAAAGGAAGGCGGAGAAGCGAAAAGCTGTGTGGAGGCCTTCCCCCTTGCCGTATGACCGGGGCTATAAAGTAGTGCTTCCAAAACATACCCGAAACGTACACAACTTGATGTTCACAATGGCGTCTACACGGCAGCACACATATGCTGTCAAGCCGTGAGCGCGGTCGATGGAGACTGCAATCGAGCCACTCGGGCTGACTGATACGCACAGACGAGCGGCAGACAAACACTTGCGTGTGGTAAATGCAGACGAAGGAAGCATTGTTTTTTCCGCGAACTTAGCTAGCCAAGGAGGGCTCCAAGCACACACACACACACACACCTCACGAAGGAGTCCTCGCCGTCGTTGTCGATGGCGAGGTACCAGTTGTTCTTGAAGACGGCGTCGCCGCGGAACTTGATGGTGCCCTCGTTGCTCCGGAAGACGTTGCCGTTGTTGTTGAACAAAGAGTCGTCCTTGAACCTTGTTCCCCCCAAAACCCGCACGAGCGCAAGCAAGCAAGTGGGCAAGGCGAGGCGGACGCCGCACGGAAAACAACGGCATGCCCTCAGGTTGTTGCTATCGGCTTGTGGTACGAGTACGAAGTCAAACTAGCAGCAGGAAAGGGAACGACAGCAACTGGGGCACCTGTACCTAGGAGCGAAAGGGGAAACAAACACACGGCCGAAGACTCGACCGCCGTTCTTGCCCGGGAGCCAGGTTATTCGGCCTGCTGCGGCAGCCGTGGCCTTGCTGTTGCGACCCACGAACCGCACACGGCGCCAACCCCCAAACAACCACACACAACGTCGAAGCTACGGTAAGTAGCCGGCCGATGGAATGAGATGCTTGGCTGGTGGCCAGAGGTGTCAGTCAATAACTCACTCGATCGAACCGCGGTTGTAGAACACCGATCGGACGTTGGAAACCTGGCTGGCGCGGAATTTCCCATTGAAGGTCAAGCTTCCGCCCTCCGCCACGTCGAACACGAAGTCGCCCGCGCCCTCAGATTGCTGCCAAAGCAGCAGCAGCAGCAGCAGCAGCAGCAGCAGCAGCAGCAGCAGCAGCGGCGGCAGGTAAAAAGGTTATTTCCCCGCTTGCTGTTGATTGATTCTTTTATTAATAAAAGGTTCGGGTAGCACGGTCGTAGATGGCCATACTGCCAATGAGAACATCTTCGATACGAGTAAGGGTCCCTGAAGTGGTGAATAACCGTTCACCAGCGGAGGTATTTCGCTCTCGTTTCAATGTCGCGAGGAATTACCAACCGCGGCCGACGTTGGTCGGCCTTGCTAGTTTTTATGGAAGATGAAAGGTGAGATTAAGCCTCGGGGGCACCATTTCTTTCACCCTCCAGCTGGTCACAGCAGGCGGAGGATCTTTTTGTAAACATCTTCAGATCCGGAGAACATGGTTCGTAGGGTCTCGGATCTCTACTGGTTGTATGTGCGTCACTACCACCAGGAAGACACCTATACCCTGGCTTCCACACTAACGCGGGTAGATAGTTTGCCGTTCTCTGACTCTTGATATGTTTGTTCGGGCACTTACGCCGCTGTTGGGGCCAACTCTTGTGACGGGCATGTCGAAGATGAGGGAGGCACCCTCCTCGACGATGAAGCGAAGGTTGACAAACCTGATGAGGCGTACAAACAGAGAAGAGGCAGGCAAGAGAGAAGAAATCAAAAGATGTGTGTGCCGAACCACGCGGATCCCGAAACAAGAAGCAAAACGGCGACTGTGAGAGGCGGTGAACGAAAAGCGAACCGGTATCATGTATCAGGTACATAGCATTGTTCGAATGACGATTGCGTTTTTGTCCGTGTTTGTTTCACCGTTTTTACAAAACATGCCCGTGCACTCCGATCTTTGTTGCGTGCATGTGCGTTCGCCTTGTGGAGCAGCTTGCACGTCGACAGAAAACGAGCATGTACGGCCACCAAAGAAGCCGATAAGCATACCCTTGTCGTCGTTCGAAAATAAACCAGGGAGATATGAGCCTTCCGTCATTGAGAGGATATGTTTTGGGCATAGGATGCCCTTCTAAAACCTATCCAGCGTCCATTTGTGGCCCAAACGAGGAACTACCCAGGTACAAGACTACCATTTTAGATTGGAGCAAGACATAAATATTTGGCAAGGAGGTCCGACTAAGACACACACAGGTAGGTGTGGTAGTATACTACGTGGAGTCCAAAATGCTTCGAACCACTATGTATCCGCGATCAACGCGGAAGGTTGTGTTGTATGCATACAATCTGTTTTGTCAGAACGGTTAGAAAGATCGAACGGGGCACATTAGGTAGGTGATACCCTGGTATAGGCAGGTATATCGGAAAGAAAAAAACAATGGAAAAAGAAAGAGATGCACCTTGCTCACAACAGAAGAAACATCTGAACGCAAAGGAGCAAGACAACAAGCAAAACAAGAAGAGGAGAGTACAGAGGAGGGTAAGCCGCGATCAACCAGCTCTATTGCTGCGAACTGCGAACTATTTAATGCACCTGCTTACCACAACGGATCTCCGCAGCAGCAGACCGCAGGTGGCGCCCCGACGCTAGTTGTTGTTGTTGGTTCTCACATTGTTGTAGCTCTACAGACTAGTCCACAACACGGGGGAGCCCGCGGTCGCAGAAACCCGGCACATACACACGACGCCGCGGGGAAGCAAAACAAAAATAGGGTACAAACCACTCGTGTAGTGTACGGTATGTTGCGTACACCCGTTGCGTGCGGCTGGCAAATACCCGTTGCTTGCGGCAGCTGGCAATTAGCAAACTTCAACGTTGTCACCTCCTTCAAGGAGTTGCGTTTGACCTCTTTTTCCTCTCACCATTATATTTGTACAGTTTATTATCTCTACTGCTGTGTAGACAGTATAAATACCCACATCATTACATAGAGTAACGCTGGCTCCAATCATGAAAACAGCACGCAGAATTCAGCGCACGCACCGAACAAAGGATTCCTCGGACTTGACGGTGAGGGTCTTGCCGCTCTCGATGGTGATGTACGGTAGCTCCTCGGCGTCGTCGTTGGACGGGCAGTCCACCCTGATGATGGTTCCCAGGTCGATCTCCGTCACGGAGCTCACGTCCCCGAAGTACGCGTCGATGTCGTCGCACTCCTGAGACCTGCAGACGGCATTGGGGTTCAGCAGAACATGGCAGGGCAATTCCGTCGTGTTCTCATTTGTGTGCTTGAGAGGACAGATCGATGATTTGCTGCTCGCCTGAAAATTACCGGCCGGCCGCTTGTGAGCAAAAAGTGTGTGTTGGGTGACATATAGGTTGGATCGCCGGGTGGTGGGACGTGTGTGCCAGCACCAGCAGTGCACTTAAGACGATTGACCTTTCCCGTTGGCGCACACTGCAAGGTCGGTGCATACACTGCAAGGTCGGCGAAAACACTGAGTGCAAGAAGGTCGGCGCGCACATGACGATTTATCTAGTGGCCGCCTTTTTGCTGTTCACCTGACGGTTGATGCCATCAGAGCCAGCGCCAGCAAAGCGCAGCGCCCTATCACAGACTTTCCCATCCTTGCTGGTGTTGTTGCAGTACGGGGTGAAGTAATAATAACGATGGGAGCTCGTGCCGGGTGCCGGAGGTAAGTGAACTCGTTGGTCAGGAAGCTATCCGCAGCAGCTGATGAGAATGCGGCCCAGTGTTCGAGACCACAGGTGGCTTGAGAGCCAGTATGTAACAGCTTGCCAGAATTATCCCGAACCGTCCAACTATTCCTACAGTCCCGCGTTTCAGTGTAATTTGTATTTTCGGCATGCGGGCATGCGGCGTGTGTCGTGTATCGGGTAGAAAAGGAATCCTCTGCGAAAAGCACATGGTCACATGGTACAGGTAGCCTTCGCTGACGCTATAGATTCATTGCTAATCTATCTTGGACTTTTCTTAGGTAGAGATGGATTCGTTGGAGTTTTTTTTTTTGTTGTCTTCACTTCAAATCAGCGCTCACAGCACTAGTGCCGTTTACTCCAACCCGTGGTCGCACAGATGAGCCCCTCTCTACCCTCCCCTCCTGCGGTACTTTGCCTTCGATTTTTAATGCGAGAAGAGTTCAGCACTCTCTTCACTCTGTGTACACACGAATTAGCGCTATCCAATAGGCCAGAAGCGGAAGCGAGAGAAGAACTCACTTTGCTAGAGAAAAAGCTCACTTACGCCGGGATTCGAACCCCTGGCCTGACCTCTAGAAGGCTTCGAGGATACCAACTAGACCACCGGGGGCGACCGATGTGGAGTATTATCACTGTAGAAAAATAAACAAAGTGCGCATGTCGTCCGCACATGTTGTTCAATCCTCACCCCTTGAGAGTGTGATCGAATGTGGGTAGTCATTGATCGGCGTCACATGTGTGTGTTGTGTGCAAGTAAATCGACTTGGGGATGCTGGATCCAACATCATCATCGGACTGATCCATTCATCCGAACAGCAGCAGATCACAGATACGCGTTTTGAAGACTGTAGATGTGGCATTACGGCTGTGCAGATGTTTGTTGGGGGAAGAAGAGTTATTATTGCGATGTGGCATGACGCAAAGGGGGGGGGTTCTCTCCAGAATCTCCTACATCGATGATTATGACTGCTGTTATCATGTGTATGACGAACGATCGAGACGGCGGCGCAGCTGTACTTTCCCTACTACAGTACTTGATCAGAAGAAAAGAAACGGACAGGCTGCGCGGGGCATCATCATTTATAGTGCCGGTCGCCCCGGTGCTTCAGTGGCAAGAACCGGGTAAGCTTCTGAATCCCCAGATTGTGGGTGCGAATCTTTCAGGAGGGTGA
This sequence comes from Ectocarpus siliculosus, assembly GCA_000310025.1. Taxonomy (NCBI): domain Eukaryota; class Phaeophyceae; order Ectocarpales; family Ectocarpaceae; genus Ectocarpus; species Ectocarpus siliculosus. Next base: position 1,915,225 of record FN649751.1, on the reverse strand, counting down.
AACATCCACAAGTCTCTCGCGTACGCCCTTCAAAAATCCGGAGTTTGGGCATGATGGAAGAGAGGGGGGGGGCACCTAACGAGGCATACATGAGGTGTATGCATGAGATATATTTTGTTTGGTGTGATTTCCTACTATTCTAGGCTTGACTCGACTCTGCGGCCATGTGTTGCACTGCGATGCACAAGCTAACCGACATTTCTCTGGCCCTCTCGATTCTCTTAAGGAGTGTGCCCGAGAGGATGCTTTTTCTTTTTTGTCCTTGGGTCGGTATACCCCGGGGATCCTTTCACTCCCCCCTCGTACGACCGGCACCGAAGAGCTACAAAATTCTACAAACGCAACACGGGTCTGTTCTCACTTCCTCCAAGCACGCGCAATCACTGTTTGGTGTCTCTCCACTCTGTTCCCTAAAGTGCAAGTAATCTTGCTATCATCGTACCATGTCCGATTCTCGTAAAGGGAATGAATCGCGTGGGCGATGCAAATAAAGTGAACTCGCGATATATATGTCAAGCGGACATGGGAAAGCGACCCTGTTTCTGTCCACCGACATCCCACCTTCGGCAGTACCGAAAACGCGGCGGTTGGCGTCTGATGAGTACTGGAGTGCTTCGCAGCTAAGTAAGGGATCCAAGAGGAGACTCCAAAACAAGCAAAGTCCAAGCCATTAAATGCACAAGTCAATAGAGACACAAACGCGTTGTTCAGGTGCCGTTTGGTGAGGCCGTCGAGGCCGAACTATTGTGTCGATAGGAACGCAGCTCATTCATGGCACGACGACCCCCACAGCAGACGCTCCTCACACTTTTTATCCTTACACCGCAGTCAATCAGGGCAGCATGGCGTTGCTGCCGCCCCAAACTCGACTTGAATCATGGCTACCTCAGGCTCACGTGACGCATGTACGCCCCCAACACATGTTCGTGCGGACACCGCACAACATACACGCCTCCTCCTCCCACGCCACCGCGTAACAACTGCCAAGGTACTCGAACATATCTTCCACGTCTCACTAGAGACCACTCACAACACACACGTTTACGCACCATTAACTAAAAAAAAACACGCCCCCCCCCCCGCCCCCCCTCGGGGCCTGAGGTGTGGTTTCAAGCAACCTCCCTTGCGCATTTCAAAAACTGCAGCATGAACTGCATGTAGCGAGGACCACCTACGAAACCAAAGGTACGTTCTGTTCACTTGGGCATCCCTCCCAGCATGCCCATGATGTTGTCCAGCATGGACGGCGGTCTCAGCCTAAGGTTGAAGTACGTCATCGCTATGCTCTCCACGGACTGCACGTGTGATTCCAAACCAACCCCGAGAGTGGAGAGGGCGAAACGCGACGGAAAAGCCGAGGGGCGTTATGGAGGGGCGAGCGGGAGACAGGCGGCCGGCCGGGGGAGCAAGCGCCCAATGTGTTAGTGGGGGGTTAAAACCATGAGTGTTGCTGTCTTGGAAACTCTCCACAAAAAGGCATTCATAGAGGCACGTATAGGGGGAAATTCGGAACGGTGGTGGACTTGTTTAGGGATCCTCTGATCGTCACGAACACTGGTACTTACCTCCACCGCTATCAGCTTGCCATTCGCAGCCAAACCTCACACAGTCACGTGCGGTGGACACTCAAAAGAGAGCGCGACCAAGAATACAATCACTCGATGCAACTCTGGCACAGACGAGTGTCGCAAAATCATGAATCTTAACACGGTGGTGGTCAAAACCACTTTGGCATGAGCACGAGCACGACATGGCCGAGAAGCATAGAAGAGCTGCCGAAGCGCATGTGCCTTGCACCAGGAAGACAGGCAAGTGCGCAGTGCCTTTCCCCCCCGTCTTGCCCCCCCTCCCCCCCCCCCCCCCCTTTCCCTGGTCCCGTACAAACCTGCTCCGTCCCGGCTTTATAGGGAAGCGAGGTCAATGGTCTACACGACTACGGCACGCACAGCTTTGAGTACACGCCCCCCCCGCCCCCCTTTCAACCAAAACCCGCCTCCAACATACAGCAAGAGAGCGACCCCCTGCCGACCGGCATCCTTTTCCTCAGCGCCTCCCAAACACAACACCCCTTCTTGAACAGCTCTTCGAAATTTCGATCAACTGAACCTCACCCCGAACAAGGCCTCGTCCTTCGAGAGGTCGGCTTGGTAGGCGTCGAGGAGCTTTTGGAACACCGGCGTCGCGTCGTACTCGCACGTCTTGAGCAGCATCGCGCAAAACCCCAGCACTCCCTTGGTCGGCTGCTTGCCGCCCGTCTGGGTCTGGCGTATTAGACACACAAGAGAGGGGAAAAATAATGAGCAGAGCTGAAAAAAACAAATACAACGCTAACCATTCGCAACGGCGGTGCGTAGACCGTAGCGTGCAAGAGTAGGGCGATAAACGATTCGCGGAGCGCCATCGAGTGGGGGTGCGAAGTCAAGGCCATAGCATATGATGAGGACGATCCAAAACCAGCCGAGCGCATGTTTCGAACATTCATGCCCGCCGAGCTTGGCGGAGAATCCTAGTGACTGCTCAACTCGTGGTGAAGCTCGTTGTATGCGTGGCACAGGCACAACGATGTAATACTTGTCTTGCGGTCTTCTGTGCCGACGACCCACCATTCGAATCGATCCCTTGAGGAAGCGACACCATACTTTAAATACGTATGGCCACACAACAATGTGCCAACGATTCAATCGCCCACGGAAACACGAGAAACGAGGGCGCACAAACACTCCCCCCCTTTTGTCCGCCCCTTCTCATGTCCAGCGGCAATCCGAGTTCACACCTAGGCCGCTCTTTCTCTCAAGCTTGGTAACAAAGGCTCATGAATCAGGAGCTGCTGTTGCTGCTGCCGCGACTACTGATCCGGTCGCTCTCGTTTTGGCAGTATCTCACCTTGTATGCCGCCAATAGCGCGTTCGCATCCCTCAGGCTCGCCTTGCTCGCGAACTGCAGAACACCTTTCGCGACCGCCAACTCTCTGCGCAGAGCAGGTACCATCAGATACAACATGGGAACATATATTTCGCTCATCAAGTCGTCACAGTCCGATATTCCAAAACTTCCGACACATCATACACAAGATAAAAAAAAACAGAACAAAAACGAGCAGACCACATGCCTTGCATTTCCGCAGGAACCATGCAAGGCCAGCAGGCACAATTCTTGCGACCAGCATCCTCAAAAGGATTATGATAGCAACCACGACACACGACACCAACTAAATCAACACCTACACCACACCACACCACAACCAGCACCAAGAGGGAGCCTCTAGGTCACACACACCTAGCGTTCGCATCAGACACATCCTGCAGAATCAAGTCGCAGAGCTCTTGCGGACGCTCCCCCAGCACCAGATATCTTGTGCCGCGCTCCAAATCCCCTTCGTTCCAAAGGCAACGCCCCAGGAGACCGCACAGCCCGGGGTCGCCGCTCAAGCGCTGCCCGCGTGCGGCCGTCCAGGCTACCGCGAGCTTGAGGAACCGCCCCTGAGAAAAATCCGCATGGAGTTGAGCATATTCTATCGCATGTGGTGACCAATGTCCCGATCATACTGCTCGACAGGACGATAAAGTGGATCTGCCACACGGGGGTTCGCAAAGGGCTAGATCCAGCTAATGACCAAACCGGATGCAACAAGCAAAGCAGTAATACCACGCTGTGCTTCTAAGCACAACAGCTGTGCAGTGGAGACATACCTACCGCACCATCTCACGCTGCTGATCAAAGAGCATGAGATGTGCTCATGCCACCTGCTTCCGACAGCAGGCAACCGGTGCGGACGCTGATATTATAGTGTTCGGGTGGTGGGCCGACATGACGCTGATACTTGCAGTACATAGAGTAACAGGCACTCCCAATCGAAGAGCACAATTTACAACGCACCAACACACACACCTGCAATACCCCAACAGAGTACATCCCTCGTCCAGCTTCCTTGCCTTCTTCCACCTCCCCCACCCCCCCCTGCCCTTCCTGTGCCGCTGTTCGTCTGTCCTCCTCAGCTAGAACCGCTGCTCGCTTCGCATCCTCATATTTGGCATTGACCCTCCTGAACAATTCCAAGCGCTCTTCCGTCACCGGCAACTCATGATCGTTGAGGATACCCACCAGCACATTGCCCAGCTCTGTGGCCGAGTCTGCGTAGCCACGAGCCAGTAGAACCCCTATCCCTTGCTCGGCGATGGTGAGCGCCGCGTTGTCGTTACCTCGTGCAGACTTGCGGGAGACTACTCCGCGGTATAGCTGCAAGGCCTCGTACTGCAGGCCTTCGCCGAGCTTTTGTTCCACCAGCAACTGGATGCGCTCGTTGCTATTTCCACCGCTTCTTGAAGATCTCCCCGCCATAGCCCAGAGTACGTTGGCAGTAGCGTCGCTTGGTTGCTGGGGCTGTGGACGGTGCCGGTGTGCGAGTCAAGTAGTGTTGGTGGTAGGCTGGGGGCTCCGCAATGATGGTTGTACATACATAAGACAGAGAGCGATTCGCGCCCCCCCCCCTCCCCGCGTTTCCAAGTTCCAAGGATATCATGAATGATGAGCCGCGACACCGCGCACTGCCTCTTGGCCTGCTGCTTCTCCCCCTTGGCCAAGTCTAGAATGATCAATAGTCACTCACAGCCAGACGATCTAGGCAACGTTCACTAGGGTATTGTATCTTTGAGGCAAAGAATCCAGGTCTTTGTTTTGGCGAGGATGACTGGGGAAAGAAGATCACCGCGACACAGGCTCTCCTAAAAGAGGGTCGGCAGGGGCAACGGACGAGATGACGAGAGTCTTCGACCTTCTGGGGATGGCCATTGGGCAGGCCTTTCAGGGTGAAAGCTTGATGGCCTGGACGTCATCTACCAGGATCCACCCCGTGAGGCAGCGGCGAGTGAGTACCAGCTTCGCATTTCTGATTCCATTCATCGCATTTCCATCGCGGTGGGTGCAACATGTCGCCTCCTACATGTCCTAGACTATGCAACATGCACCACATGTCTACCAGATGGACAGCAATACATACGTCGATGGTACTGTAGGAGGGACACGTTTTTGACCGCCTGGCTGGGTGTTTGGCAGTTTGTCGCGGGTCCTGTCTTTCGAAGGCGGGGGTGGTATGCACACGTGTGTGCGTGTGTTTGTTCGAAATGCTTGCTACAAGTACGATGGATTTCCTTCATTGCCTAGCAACAACACGCGCAGCTGCTACGGTAGTTTTTTTTTCGTGATATGTTTGGCTTTTCCACCGTTGGTTGGCCTTCTCTGGGTCTGCTTCAAATTTACATTTTTTGCAGGAATATTTGTAAGGCATGACCGGCAGGTTTCACCGTCTAGGTCAACCGCGCGTGTCATGGACAGATATGTTGGCGGGTCGTTCCAACTAACCCGTTTGTTTTCGTTTCCTATACGTTTACCGGGCACGTAATAGACCTGACCCTCGGATCAGGTTTTGACCCGTGGACAAAGGCATGCTAATTCCCAGTTCAGTTTCACGATATTTGGAACGTACCATGATTTTCTTGAGCTACGCTACGCTAGTCTACACTACACTACACCCGTGTCTCACCCGTGCCGCCCGTAATTTTGTGGAACCGTTGATAATCACAGGGGGGGGTCGGGGTGTTCGCACCCAGCCTTTCGAGGAGCAGGAGGTCGTCATGGCCTTCCGGAGGCATTGCTCCTCGGTCTCGAAGCGGTTGGCGGCGCGCCTCCTATTGGGCCTGAACGTGAGAGCGAGGGAGGGGAAAATGGGCATAGTTACAGTAGTTTTCCTCACAAGCACATGGATTCTGCATAGCACAAAGAGATGGAAAGTGGAACAGCGTGCTTAGCGTACCCGGACCCTTCGTTTTGTGAGCTTCGCGACCATCGGCCCAGCTGTAGTCTACCTTATACTTGTGCACGTCCATGGCTTTCGCACCATTTTTTTGGAACAACAGTGCGTGTTACACGAACACCCTCGGCTGTGCCTCGAAGGCAATACATTTGGTTTTGAAAAGGTTTTCGTTGAAGAGGAGCAACCGTGGTACCCCACGTATGTGTTAACGTACTCTCAGTCCAAGCTGGGTCCAGCAGGATTCCCTTCCCTTTTGCTTCGCCTTTTTTTGTCAGGCACAGACTACGTCGCAGCAGCAGCAGCAGCAGCGACTGCCCCACGTAAAATGTGTTGGGCACAGCGTGGGTGGATGGTATGACCGGTATGATCGTGTGCCGTCAAATCGGTTCGGTTGGGGTACGTACACCAATTCGTCAGCGAGCCCCCATCCCCTCTCCGCTCCCGCCAACCCCACCCTTTCCCTTCCCTCAACTCCCCCGGTGTCATGCTGCCGCAGGGATATGTCGTCCACGATAGTGGAGACCCCATCTATCTGGACATTTCCACGTTCGACTTCCCCACCCGAGTGATGAACAACTCGGACAAGCCCAAAGTTTTCGTATGCACGGTGAGCAGCGTACATTGTTTCCAACGGTTGATTAAATAGGTGTGATGGGTGATGCGTTGTTGAGTGCGCTGAGAGCACTATTTATGTAAACGCGACTGAATTCTATTTTGCTCAGTTCGTGTATCTCTGTACAAGCGGGCGGTAAGCGCGCCCAGGAAGACTGAACTTCTGGGTTTTCGTTTTTGTGTGTTGTGACGATGCTAGTGTTGTTGTGCAAAGAGAAGAACGGTGAAAGGGGGTTCCTTTCATCGCCCCTGCCGAGCACCCCTGCATGACAACAGCTTGTGTCTCTTCTACTTTTTTGTTGGAGTCGAACGTTGGTTGGGTTTTCTCAAGTACCCCAAAAAGCTCTGCTGTATTCATCGCACCGATTAATTTCGAGGAACCTCGCACCGTGCAAAGCGGTGCTTCACCTGACTCTTCTCCATAGACATGTGCACAGCAGTCTATCTACGCCGTGATTCCACGGGCCAGCCCGCAAGCACGGTCGATGTCGATGTCTCCCACCAAGATTGTCACACGCACGGCGCTCTTCTCGGGAAGAGTGAATATGTGGTACCAGTAGGATGCAAGAAACTAACAAAATCACAGGATCCCTTTGTCCGGCAGAAATACTCAACAGTAACCCCTTCCATGGATGAGTCGGTCACAGTCACAGCAGTCGGTCCTTATTTTTTATGGCAACATGGAGCAGCTTGTTAACACATCCCTCCCCCTCCGGCTTGTACATGTACCCTACCCTACCCGAACGTTTTCCTTGTCACCATTTGTTTCGCGCAGGTCACCGCGGGTTTCTCTCGAGAGAAGCACGTTTTCCTTTTCGCGCTGAAGGACACGCGACTGGAGAGGAACTCTTCTACCAGCCCGTGAAGGGCGTCATCAGCCTTTGACCGGGCTATACGTGGTTGCCGAATGCCACGGAATGCAAATGCGGGGCGCTGGTCTGTGGCGGGCGTAGTATGTTTGTAGCTGCGAGGGATTAATTCATGTAGAACGAATGAACACCCTCTGGCAATTTCGTTCTCTGGATATAGTCCTTCTCTAGATATGTAGTCTATTCCTCGGGGTTGCACTTGAGCCCGCAACAGACCGGCGCCCCACAGGCGCATATGCTGGCACAGCGCGCGTAAGCTCTGAGAGTTCGGATGGGACTACTGTGTCCTTTTGGGGGTTGACGTTGGGGGGGAGGGAGGGGAGGCCAATGGCGGATGGCTGACGTAAGTAAATTACATGTTTGTGTTGTGGTGTGGTGAGGTTTTGAGAGAAAGGGAGTGAGCCAGCGGCCAAAAGCACGAAATTCCCGCTACCCCCACAGCACGTCTCTATTTTCGCGGGCGGGTGCCCTGCCTTTCAGTGACGCAAGCTTCGTTGGTGTTTGTTGCTACAGCCGAGTCTGCACATGCAGTGGAGGCTGCAAGTTTTTAGTGGTGATAGTGCTGACGTGTAGCTGTTGCTTCTTAATTTACGTGGATTTTTAATTCACGCCAAAGCGATGATACTGCCGAGAACGGGCGGGGCTAGGCGCAAGTAGATAGCCGGAAGGTGGAGTAAATGTCGTTTCGAAGCTTACCTTGTGTGCATATTGTATATTTTCTGAGAAAGAGCTTGCTTTCGGCACCGACGTCGCTTCGTTTGAACATCCCCACAGAGAAAGCCGAGGTCTAGGTCGCGCTAAGGCACCGCCGCGATCTCGTGTGCGCAGCTTTCGTCAGCTCAGGGAAATCGCTACCGGACTCGAAAACTCAAAATCATGATGGGTTTATTTTTTCTGGGAGTAGCATCCGCTCCTTCGAAGGATCGGAATTTGACCACGTCCTTCGGGACAAATGAAGGGCACAATGAATTCCTTCGCACGCATGTCGTCCAATGTCTTTCTTCTCCTCGTACAGAGTATTGCATGTGTATCTTCATCCAGTTTGGGACCAATTTCGTCGTGGAAGAAAAGGCGACGACTACAAGTACAGTGGAACCAATCCAAGCACGTGAAAAGGCGATGAAAAGAAGGTGGACCGGTGCTGAAAGAAAGAACGAAAGAAGAAAGAAAAGCTGATGGGTACAAAGGTGTACGGTTATCGATCACGCGCCCTTTGAAACCGCTTGGGATTTTGAATCCGAGCATTGTTGACGTCGAGCATCATCTACACCCTGACCGCCCCACATGTTCTCTCCAACAGACACGTGCAGCACACGTTCCGCAATTGAAAAGTCACTTCTGTGACTCGCATGACGTCGAAGAGTCGCATAGTCCTGGAATTTTATTCCCGGCCAGCCCTAGAGCCCCAAAACCAAATACCGTGTACTTGTTGTATGCTTGAACACGCGATGAAAGGCCCTGCGATCCCCCCGCCCCCCCCACGCCAAACAAGCCACGGAGACATGAACAGTCAATAGCAGCAGCAAGTGTGCCACAATGTACCACGAAAAACCAGCTATCGCAACGACAGCGGAAGGACAAGTGCTTGATCATTACTGGTGGCGCAAGCTCTTCTCTTGGGCACACACTTTCGTGAAAAAGAAATAAACTTCACAACGTGCAACAAAAAAGCCCCTTTTGGGGTTCAAAATTCCCGACGTGGGTATCAAATGCTCGAATGCGAGCTGCTACTCCTGCAAAATGAAATTGCCATGACAACGGCATAGCCAGAATCCCAAGGCGAACCTTTTAGCCTCCAGTCAATCATTCGGTTTCGGAGCAAGAGAACCGTTCTCATCATTGAGCTGGTAGGCAGGTCAGCCCATGACCTGCACAAGAAGATATCGGTTGTTCACTCTCACCAAATTGGTGCATGCCGATGTACGCGGGAAGCACATCTCCTCCCCGCCCCTGTCCCTCCGTCCCTCCACCTCTCCCTCCAACACATGACCTCTTCGCGAGAGAGAAGGCCATGAAATCCTGCACGCCCCTCTCTGCCCGAACCCCAACCCCTCCTTCCCTCCGACTTGCAGCAGACATATCGTGCTTAGTGTGAAAGACTCGATCGGCGTATCACTGCGGTCGCGGGGCCTCGCTGTCATCGCTCCCTACGAGTTGAGGCGGTGTGAGGCCTCGCCGCTTCATCCATGCTCCCCCGTACACCACGGCAGACGACAGCACCAAAGCTCTCGCACCGTTCCTGAAGAACGCCCGCCGTCCGGCTGGAACGTTTTTACGAAGAAAAAGAGAAAGAACAACGCCCGTTTCATGTGTCGGTTATTGCTGTGCGGCGGAGGCAGCCACCCACACAAGCACGCTGACGAGGAATGGTATGGAACACTCTTTCTTTCTTTCCAAAGAAACAAATGAAGCAGGCGAGGCTGTTGTCTACATCCGGTCAAAGAGAAGTAGGTCCTTCACACGTGTCGTTTTCCGGCGCACGTAGCAGCAGTGGTGACAAGAAGCGCGCCCAACGCCAGCACGCAGGTAAGTTGTAAAGTTCTACCGTTCGAGAAGCGCCGTAAAAAATGACAAAATGCCTCAGTAAACGCGACAGCAATGTCGGGCTAACCCCATGGATCCCTTGCTTACCCATTCCGCACGGACGGCAGAGCCACCGCAAGCAAGCGCATCGCCCTTCATCACGAGCTCGAAAAACACTACATACCTTCCAGGCGGTGATACAATCCGTAAATGACACAACACTGAAAAGCAACAGAGCCTGCCCCCTCTACAAGTGTGCCATCTCTATATTACCACAGCACTTGCAGGTAGGTAGGTGCCATAGGTAGCTTGCTCACCGAGTGCCGAAGGCAGGGCCACTGCGAGCGTGAAGCCCCCGACCACGAGCTCGGGGTGTTGTTTCTTTATCTCCGAGCATTTTGTCAGCGCTGACAGACAGATAGAGGTGTACATGCATAAAAACAACAGAGACACGCGACAAGGCCATCCGCAAAGAAAGCGATCAACGTCCGATCATAATCGACGCCGACAACACGCAAAAGGCCATAATGATGAGGAGGAGGAGGAGGAGAGAGCCAGGGCAGACAGTCAGCGAACGGCGCCTGTTCATCACTCGTGAGCTCCGCGCTGCGTACAGTAGCCGCATTTCACAAAGAGCGAGCGAAAACAAGCAGGGGTGTGTTTACCTCAATTTGTGTACCGTGCCGGAGATATAAAGATATGTAGATGTCAAAAACTCACCGGTAATTAGTCCTTGCCATTTGAGAAATGGGCTCCAAACATTCCACCAGCACACTACCAACACCCACGCCATTTTACCACAAACAACGGCCACTACCACTACCGCTACTGCTACCACGACCAACAACCATAACAACAACAACAACGGCGTGCGCCTCTATCTCTCTCTTTTGCTCTCACCCCCTGACTTGTCGAACTCCTTGAAACGCGCCTGCCTCTCCTCGGCCATCTTCTGCATGTTCTCCCTCATCTTCGTCTGCCTGCAGGCGGCCCTCTCTCGTGCCTTCGCTGCGGTATCTTCTATGTCCAACCGTGCCGTCTTGAACATTTTTCTCAACGGAGTTCCTGTTCATTGGGGGTTTTATGTTGGCTCTTTGGTCAAATTCAAGCATTGGGCGAGGCAGGAAGTAAACGGTTAAACAAGACAGAGTGATGCCGGCGAAGAGCAACACGCTTGACCAGCAAAAAAAAACTCTTTCCCCAGACGGAAGAACACCCTGCTTAAGGCATCCACACCCGACGCTCCGTTCTGACGTGAACAAACAAACAATTAGGAGGTTCACGAGTAACACCTAAGGCATGAGCAGTGGTGTTGGCTCGATGTGGTACAGTACAGCCCCGCCCCCGGCGGGTGGCTCCCTCCCTCGATGTGCACCCCACTTCAATCTCACTTCATTTTCCGTCCATTGTATCTTGGGCCCCTCCGTTCCCATTTGCGACCAACGACATGCACACGGGCCCACTGAGTGTTATATGCACATGTAATTATTAACCTTAACCTTCGTTGCAACTGCTTGGGAGTAAGGGTCGGTTCCAAATGGGGGTTGGGGATGCACGCAACCCAGCGGTCGGCTCTGTCACTTCGCCAACACGGCAGTCGTTGAGCATGGACTTGCACGTTGGACTTCCTACAGCCTGCCTACCGTAGGTTGGATAGGATACCACACCCCCTTGACCGATTTTCAAGGCCCGATTACTCCACGACGAAGGAGATGCCGAAAACAAATGACGCGTGTTCGGAAAGCTCTCGACGAGACGGTTCCAACGCCTCCCTCCATTTTCGGCACCGCCACAAAATACCACTACTGTTTCTGCTGAAATTTAAACAAGTCGGAGTAATCGAGCGTTGAAAATCGGTCCAGGGGGTGTGATATCTTGTGCAACGTTTGGTATCCACAGCAGTACAAGCAGTACAGGTGTCCCTGTTTAATGGTGCCGGTTTATAGTGCCGGTGTTTTCGGCGGGCAAACACCGCAGTTCACCAAGTGGATCTGTACTTTGAATATTGCCGGTACATGCCCGTGGGTATAGACTACATGTTGCCGGTCAATTTTCTGCGTGGGCACATACCAGCGCTGAGCAGGGACAACTACTGCTGTACCGCATACCGGGCCTAGAGAGCACGGATAGCAACATGGCGATTCAGAGTCACACGCAGATCATGGAATTTGGAGGCGCTGTCGAGATACACAAAAGGTAGAAGTGTGCACCTTGTACTTTCAATACCGCTACTTGTACTGCTGTGCGGCTGCGCCATTCCCAGGGCCCGCACATCCTGCTGCACAACAACCGTTATTGATTGCCGCAGACTTATCACATGTACATTTATCGCACAAATTGACCTTGGACTTTTGCAATGACTAGACCGAGGAAAGCACGACTACACAGACTGCCCCATATACCAACAAGGAAAGCTCGCCAACATGATATAACACACAGCACACTTCACCTCCGAAAGAAGCCCTGGTTGACTCCTGTGGAATGGATAGAAGGCTGCTGCTGTGCTAAATTACAAACTTGACCCGACCCGACAACAGTTTGTTCCTCTATGAACCGCGACAAACATTCTATAGCGGTACGTATACCACCCGCAGGTACACTCTATACCTTGATCTTTCCATTCGCCCAACGTTTGCCAGACCATTCCCACCCCGCCGGTAACTGTCTGAAAGCCTCCCTTCAGAGTGTCTAAAACGCCGGCAGCAGAGGTGGAACCACCCGTCTCCTCTTTCGCGTCCGTTACCAGCTCCTGCACCTTCTCCTCCAAGGTTTCGGCGACGGAGCCGTCCTCTTTTCCTTTCTCAGTCATGCTTCCGTGTTCTGCCGTGTGCACGACTGCTGTCAATGCTGCTATTGTGCTAAGCTCGGACCTGTGCTGCGCTGGAGCTGACTCTCCTCTCTAAGGGTGCTCCGCGATATCAAGGCAGGGACGTCACTCATTACACGGAGCCGCTGTCGCCTTGTGTCGCGGGCAATCTGCAGTTGGTCGCGGGATCCATCAGCACAGTCCGGCCTCGTGGTCTGGCCTGCATCCCCAGGTCCCCGATGGGAACGCTGCGTGGCCCAGGGCATCGAATGCTCATCGTAAGAGCGTCGAAGTAGAGCCATAGGGAGAAAGAATGCGCGTGTTCCCGAGCAGTATCGCACAGCAGTATGTCAAATGCAAGGGATCATGTCGCCGCCGCTGTGGATATCGGATATGTCATACGTACCAACCCGGTCCGAATCCTGTATCGCTTGTTTGTATCTACATCGTAGCTTGTATCTTCTGAGAAACCACACATACATGCAATCATCTTGTTTCTCTCGGGTAGTCGTACTAACCTCTGTCCAACTACCTGCATTGTTCCCTATAATAAGCCAGACCTTGCTTCTCCAACCGACCGTTGGCATGATGCGGCAGGCAGCAGCCTTCTTGGTCTTCTTCGTTGAGGCGTCTTCAACAACCACCGGTAGAATCGACTCCGGTACTACCACTGCAGATGACTATGACATCCATGTCCCGCTGTCGGCGACACCTTTGGGCGTCAACGTCGGACATGCTCTCGAGATACTGAGCTTTCGGAGAGATAGAATCGGCGAGCTACCGTGGGTAGCTCGTCGGGGATGGTTGGCGGTGGGCGACACGCTTGTTGCTCTCGAGGGACAGAACATGTCCGAGGTGGGTGCGTAGTAAAGAGACTAGAACCGTGATGTGAGAGGACACGGGGTTGTTCTCAGGATTCTCTTGTCGGGTTATTGCACGATGTCCCCCCATCCCAAATGAACGACTTAGAAGGCTTCTACACAGACCACACACACACCGAGAGTGCCAAATAGCCCATGTTGAGTGTGGCCTCTTGAGCTCTACAAGGTCATCCGGTTTTTCCTGTAGATGCCAATTAATTTTGCTTGCTGAAGATGACCCGACCTCGAACGTGCCTCCGCGTATGCGATGCTTGCCGCAGTAGTTCAGTCCCGGGGAATTCGCAGATGCCATGCAGAGAGTCGTGGAGTCAAAGTGGCAGGATGCCGCCCAGCGCCAGGTCGGCGAAGACGACGTCGGGAAATTCATCACACTGAGAGTTCGACCGGGCAAACAACCGGGGCGTGTATCCCAGGGACACGGCATGTATTCACCAATGACCAGGGAAGAAGCTGAGCAGGTTAGTTCGATTTTGGGGCGTATTGGGGGGCTCGACCGAGGCGATACGCGGATGGATGTCGTCTGGCTCACCTTGAAACATGGTCCGGCATTGGCGAGGGTTCTGTGCGCGTTGGAACCAAAGAGTCGCCTTCTGTGCGGTTCTGCTGTCCCTAGGTGTCGTGTGAACTCTTACTACGCACCCTTGTTGCCTCTCTCCTGCTGGAACTGCCCTCACTCTCACCCTTCGCGACCGATGCACCTCGGCAGGAGCAGGCACCGTGGCACCTCTCGTTGTCCACAGGCCCGCTGCCCTCAGGAACAGTGGACGTGACGGTGGCGGCCTTCGGTGGCGAGGCTGACAGTTGTGCCGCTCTCCCTGTTGTGTCGGCGATCCCAGAGGATGGCTGCTTGCCTCTCCTCAACGCGCAACAGGTGTGTGGGGAATAAATACTCAGCGACTTCCACCCAATTAGGATCGGATGTGACCTGCATGGTAACGCCACAGAGTGGGGCACCGCCGCTGACCACGACGATGGCGACAGTGACGACAAGCACGACGGGATCAAGCTCACTTTGGGCCCTACGATCAGTCCTCGGGACAGTGCTTGGGGCACCGGAAAACCTGTGTGGACGCAGACGCGAGATGATCGTGCTCGACGGGCAGGAATGATCAGAGGAGTTTCGATCTCCTGCAATAGTGGATGCCTTCTCGACAAGAATCCCTAGACGGTGTAGTGTTGCTTATTCTTTCGTGCCCATGTTGTCCGTTGTGGTGTGCGTGTATCAAGGTTAAAGGCGCGCACGTCCTCGTCCGTCGAGGACGCTGCAGCTTTCTTGCGAAAGCGCTCGCAGTCAGCAACTCTGGCGGGGCCAGCGTGGTTGTGGCCGATGAAGGAGCCGGCCGCTTGAGGATGGAGGCAGAAGAGGGGCAAACTGTCGGCATTCCCGTCGTGATGGTGTCGAAACTGGACGGTAAGCTTTCGGCAACCTGTAGGACCCCGAGGTGATGGCGTTACACGAAACGAAAGTAGGCGTATCGGCTTTGTGTTGAACGAAAGTGTGGGGCACAAGCCTGCACCCGATGTGTTGCCCTCTCAGCGAGGACTCCTGGCTGTGCCGGTGGTGTGACTCTTTTTGGTGGTTGTGGCGGGAAAGGGGTGGCACAAGCGCTTCAAAGGAACCACCACCCACGCACTTTCCTTCTTTGTCGCCGTTCTTGAACCGGCTGCGCGGCTTATTGTGTCAAAACGAAAGCCCAGGCTTAGTGTGCCAAAACGAATGCACACACGTAACCCCTCAGTTTCACTGCATCCCGTCTGTCTTGGCGCAGGGGAGGCCTTGCAAAAACTGGCGGCCTCGACCTCCCGCGCCACAGGAAAGGTCACCGCAACGCTCGTCATTAACGCGGCCTGTCTCCATCGCGGCAAACCAGCGCCGTCACCCCGAAGAGAAATATCCCCTCCATTGGAGCGGGGTAGTCGGCGGCTGCCTATCCCTGGGGCCAGGAATCCCGCCTCTGGCGAAGAAGACAAGGCACCTACCGATGATAAAAGGGGCCCGCCAGCGATCGAAATGGCGGCGGGGGAGAAAATCAACAACCAGAGGGGAGATGTTTCACCGTCGTTGGTTGCGACACCCCCAGGCCAAGGGGAGGCGGAGGTTGCTGACACGCCAGCAGCTGCCAGGGCCGACGTCGAGGTGATCACTAATAGAGGCGGCGAAGAAGATCGGGGAGGGGGGAAGGAAGTGGAGGAAGAGGGAGGGAAGGAACGTTTGACGCTGCCAGAATGCCGGCAGAGAAGCTCAGGCCAGCTCCGCGGCGGCGACTTAACGTGAGGATGCATGACCGAAGTATATACTCCTTTCGAGCGGCGGTACTATTTATTGACCGTTTGAAGGAGCACATCAGGCAGATGCCGCTACGTGCCTTTGTAGTTGTCGACGGTGCGGAGGCATCGCAGTCACACTCGCGTCGCAGTTCTTGATGGTGGTCGGAGGAGGGCGTCTGGCGTAGTTGGGTTCAACCCCTCACCCCCTTTGAAAGGGATGGTGTGAAGTTCATAGTCGGGAGGGATGTATCGATGGCTCTCAGAGACAGGTAAATCGCCGCTGGCCGGCTTTCTTCACACTTTATTCTTGCGACTCGTGCGCATCCTTGAGTTATCGGACGACCCGCTGGGGTGAAACCGACGAGTTCTTGAGCATCCTCTTCGGTTTCTCTTCTGTTCTTCCTTGCCCTTCCTTGGGTCACGAAGACTACACACGACCGCGAGTGAAGGACAAGGAGGAGGAGGAGGAGGAGGAGGAGGAGGAGGAGGAGGAGGAGGAGAAACAACAATTACCGTGGAATTCTTGTCGACGTTTGTCACCGGCGCGCTCGCAATCAGCCCTCTGAACTTGGAGGAGGAGTCGACGACCATCCCCGAAATGGACAGTCCGGGCAGTGGCACGACCGCGACCGTCGCCATCCTTGGCGGCCCCTGCGACAACACACGTTCACCTCACGAGGTATAATAGTTGGAAGTACGGAGGGAACATGCTGTAGTACTCTCAAGAGATGCTGAAATACTCTCGAAATACTATGTTTGCGCCCGTCCTCGCTTCCTTTGTTTCTCTTCAGTTTATCGTGGTATCAACTTTTTTTGTGGCATTTTTGTCGTCAGATCGGTGAAGATATAGTTAGTGATGCTTGATGCTTGATGCTTGAGTCGTTCTGGTGCTTCCAACCATGACTTCTCCCCCCCTTCGAGAAACGCGATAACGACACACACACATGGTTATCGTCGTTGCAAGCAGCACACAAAGTTGCTCATGAATCCCGCCAATTGTAGAGTTCTTCGGCCTGTAACTGTCTTGGTGTTGGCATGAACTCGTAGGTTTCAATAATGTTTGTTCCACCCTGTAGCAACGTCTGGCGCCGCATCCGTGGTACGTACACACGCTAGCTGTCGCTTTGTGTGCGTGTGCTCGACGGGCCGCAAAAACAAAATGC
This sequence comes from Ectocarpus siliculosus, assembly GCA_000310025.1. NCBI lineage: Eukaryota > Phaeophyceae > Ectocarpales > Ectocarpaceae > Ectocarpus > Ectocarpus siliculosus. The sequence continues at coordinate 1,898,294 of FN649751.1, read as the reverse complement.
ACCAACCCTCATGGCATGACGTTCTCCAACACGTGTACCTCATCTGGGATCCGAGAAGGACGAGACAACGTCGCCAGCGGTGTCGAAGATGAAGGGCACAACGGTTCTGCTTCTCCCGCCAGACCCGGCCTGCTCCATCGAGAGCCAGGTCAGGCTCGGAGAGCAACTCGGCGCCGCGCTTCTGGTCGTCCTCACCGAGGCTTCCGACGACGCCAACATGATCGCCGCCGTATCTTCAGCGACAGCGATCAGCGCGGTCGCCGGCGCTCACGACGGCAGCAACGGCTCGTCGGCGTTGCCGCCGGTGCCGATGCTGGTGCTCGGTCGACCTGGAGGGGGAGACCCTCATGAAAGAAGCAGCGAACAATCAACGCACAACGACAGCAGCAGCAGCAGCAGCAGCAGCAGCAGCAGTAGTGCCGGCCAGTTAGGTGGTGAGCGGCGATTGCCGTTGGGGGGCGAACGAGAATCGTCCTCCAATGCGGTAGACGGCTGCCCTCCGCTGACGATCGTCGTATCGCACGAGGAAGGCAAGCACTTGTTGGGTTGGGTGCTCCGAGTCCGCGGTGGTGGAGACGGCAGCGGGAGCGGGGAACGCAGCTTTGGTGGTAACGGGGGGGGCGTGGTCACGGTGGATATGGTGGAGCGACATGAATTGGGGAAGCTGTGGGGAGATGTGGTTTGGGCCTCGGACCTCACGAACTGGCCCAAAGGTAAGGAAGGGTATTGCCAAGCGTGGGGTTTTGTTCTTCGTCGCCGCGTCGCCCTAGTGTATTAAGACGCATTTGAGATTACACGGTATGGTGTTATGATGTCGCCCACCGTGATCCATTACTGTATGCAAGGAGACCGTGTTCGATCCAGCGGGCGAGTATATCCTCATCACGGGCTAAACCTACGATAAAGAGTCGATTGAGATGAAAGAGTTGGGCAGACGGAGATTGACTTGTTTCGTCAAATACGATGTGCGCAACAGTGCTAGTGTCGGCTACCTGACCAACGAAGATGATAGCGGAACACCGGGGGCTACGGACTGCAATGCCACCGATACACTTTCCCATGACCCCCCCCCCCCCACCCCCCTTCATCGCTCACTTGCACAACGACAAATTAATACAATCAAAACAACGGCCGAGCAAGGGTCCAAGCAGCGACGGCGGATCCTCAACCGGCTGCGAAAGACGCACAGCCCCGAACACGTTGGCAGGGACGGAGCGTCATCTAGGACAGAGAGCGCGACCCGCTGGTCCCTGGTGGAACGCGCGTACGCCGCCTTGCAGGACACCGATGATGCGGGCGATTCGACCAAACCATCGAGGGCGCACCCTGCGGTTGATGTTGATGACACCACGGAGGAAGACGATGCTCGATTCAACTCAAATATTATCGCGACGTTTGACACAGAGCTGTAGGGCCTGCGCTCATTGGAAAGACAAGTCTCCAGACAGAGTGTTTTTCACGATAAAACAAGAATTACACCGAACAGGGATGCGAGCTTTTGGAGAAGCTGTCGATAGATGCATACGCTACCAGTGCCTGCGGCGGGCGTTTCGTCTCCGCGATCGGACAGCTAGCGACAGGAGGGCGCGGTTGCGTTGATCGGCAAACCAGAAGTCTCGTTTCACTGCAACTTTTTTCTTTTCGTCATACCATTTGGGCTGGACGTCGGTCTTCACACCTTTCGGTGCAACTTTTCTGGTCGCATCAGGCGAGGTAACACACAGGAGGAAGGCCACACCACAGGACTGCCCTAATAGGCTCGAATATTGCGTAGTGGCACCGGTGTGCACTAGGCTCGAATAATGCGTAGTGGCACCCGAGACACACCCCTGCTCTGTAGCACCTCTTCCTTACGTATCCTGTGCTTACGGTTGGCTCTGCCTGTTTTTTCTTCGTGCTTGCTCTCTGTACTCCCGATATTTTTCCGTTGAAAGGGAAAGGGCCTCCATAACTGTTGTAAGGCCTACGAGTGAGTGTTGTTTTGTCGCGTACTTTTTCCTGCGGCCGATGGGGCCAACGCCGAGGCGCTGCGCCTTGTCTAGCTCGCTCGATACACGGAGCCCACAGCTCCAACACTGCTGTCCCGTCCTCCTTGGGCTTGTGACACACAGACAGCAGGCAGTCAACGTGGGGACAAGTACCCCGTGACGAAACAACACAAAACGAAAGCTCGCCCTCAGAAAAAAAAAAATCCAACATCACCCTCATACGTTTATCAGTAGTACTCTACATATATCATCGTACAAATGTCATCGTATCCACACAACAACACCACAAGACTACGCAAAACCGCGCCAAAGAAACAGCCACAACCTCCTCCTCCACCACGAACGACAACTACTATAATATTACTCCGTTTCCATCCCTACCGACACTGCCAGGCGAGCGCCTTTCTAGCCCGAGCCCGTACAGGGACGGTTCCGCCCGCCTTCACGCCGCGGTCCTACCGAACCCTCTCTCTGCGCCTAACCCGTGCGTTAACAACGTGGCCGCTACCCTGTACACTCCGACAAATGTACATGTTTTTTCCGGTAGTCAACGGGAAAACAACTAAAAAGGGGTGTATGTATCCACGGGTGCGAGGAGGACGACACATCAGTCAACCCCGCCCCTGCCCCGGAACAGCTAAAAAACGTCACGACAAAAATAATAAAGTTAGACTGGTCGGGTCAGGTCACCCGGCACCAGAGCATTCAACCAGTCATCCCAGAGACGTCGATACGGCCCTCTGTCTGCGCCGCCCCCACGGGCGCAACGGACGCGGCGGCGGGGGCGGGTTCTCTAGGCGATGCGAGTGACCCCGTTGCTGCTGCCGCCGCCGTTGCTGCCGTGATCGCGGCCGCCACGGCTGGCGTCGGTGTTCCATTGTTGAGCTTTACTCTTTTGACGCTCGAGTCCTCTGCCCATCGGTCTGCGCGCGCGGGGGAAGGGGCGGGGGGCGGGGAGTGGGGGCGTACGCATGCTACGCATGCGTTAGCGGTTGTGGACTAATGACCACGCGTCCTCGAGAGGACAGAGCATTGTTCGGGACCGACCACCGATGGCCAATCGTTCCTTCATAGTTCGCCAAAGGTATTTTTTAAAAGGGCCTTCCCTATCCTACCTATCGTATCCTATTGATACCACTTCCCGCCTTTTCAGCCCACTTTCCATGACTCAAACATGGCTCTGTACCTTGCTGCCATTTTTCCCAGCTACACTTAGTCATGTACAATTCTCTTTTCGTAAGACATAGTTTCTGCAACTACATGAACCCGGTCTTTGCACTCGGAGCCACATTCATGTTTGACTTGAGGTCGTCATCGTCTACGTTCCTACATATCTACCTACGGTCTCGAAGCCCAATGTCCCCAGTCCTAAACTTGACCTTCAGCTATGTCCCTGCATCCATTGATCCATGTAGGTACCCCTGGAACACCATTCCTTCTTTCGCCGTTACGACAAAGTTCCACCACTTTCAAGGCCACATGCATGCGGTTCCCACCGAGTAGTGTCCCATGTATCGATGGAGCCCGACAGTACTACAGATTTACCAAGAAGTGATCAACAACGACAAGAGCAGTGATTCGCCGTAACGCGTTCGTTGCGACCTACAGAATACGTCGTTATCTTCCCCTTAGGGACCCTACTTGTTCGGCTTGTGGGCACGCTTCAGGACCCTGCGGCGTTCTTCGTTGTATGCATACACGGACGCGAACAAAGGAGCCGGACGCCGCCTCAAGAGTCAGGCCTCGGCTGCTCACCTCCCCCTCTCGACACGAAGCTCTCGTTCAAGGCCTCCTCGATCCCCACGGCCAGAGCTTTCATTCTGGGGCCCTCCTTGTTCCACTCCGGGTACCTGCGTCACCCCCACCCCCCCCAACAAAAAACCGTCAAGGAGTGTGTCACAACATGAGAATCCCCAAGGAGCCCGGGTGACGACTCAACACTCGAGTCGCCGTTGTCGGAATGTGATATCTACGACACCCGCGGGTCGAAAGACGACGGCACGTACACGGTCATGACTGCGTTCCAATCCCTCCTCTGCACGGCCAAGGCCTGCACCCGCAGCCGAGAGTTTAAGGCGGCTGGTTTACTTGGTAGGGGGGACACGGGTATAGACCATACCATCCTTCAGGACTCAACACTAGGTTGGTTGCGTTTGGGGACTATAAAGCAGTGGCTGGCGGACGTGGAGGTTGCCCTGGGGAGCGTACCGGTTGGGAAGGTGCAGCTGTTGTTGAGGCTCTTGCTCTTGTGGCGGGTGTTTTGATATATCACCAGTCGAGTGCGGCACCGCATGTCCTTGGCTCGCCGCAACGGCTGCTCCGATCTGGTACTGCAACATTCCTCGCCGCCACTGCTGTGCCGCGTTGGCCTGCCCGTGGGCTCACTCGTACTCCGACGGGCAGGCCAACGCGACACAACAGTACGGCGGCGAGGAACGTTGGCAGTACCAACCCAGAGCGGCCACACAGCGAGCCATGGGTATGCGGTGACGCACGCGACTGTGTTTCATCAAGAACACCCGCCCCCCAAGAGCAAGTTCAATGACAGCACTACCTCCCCCCCCCCCCCGTAGCGTTTGTTACGCACGACTACCACCCTCACCCAACAAGGGTAAGCGACCACCTCAGCCTCAAGGCTCGCGGCAGCATGCTAGGCAGTTATTCTCAGGAGACGGGAGCCAGACTCACAACGCGGACTCGCTTCTGCACAGACATTCGCCAGAACTCACGACGCTTAAAAAAACACTTGACAAGCGACAACGCACAGCACTCACAGGCACCGCACGAAACCCTGCCTCTTAACGTACGCATACTACTCCTCACGCTTGCATGATCCAGTTTTGCACGTCTCCGCTAGAGAGCCCCCCCGACGCCGCCGCAACCGCCGAAAGCTCCCGACTCCTGAACGCCTGGGAAATCATGTCGCCGAACGAAACCGGCGCCGGAGCTGGCGCCGCCGCCGCTACCGTCGTCGCCGAAGGGGCCACCACAGCAGCCGGTGCGCTGTTTTCTGGTGGCAGCCCTTGTGATGACGGGGGAGCTGGCCGGCTCTCGAGGGGCTTCGCCTGCTTACAGCATCGCACCGGTACGCAAAGATGATAGGAATTGGGTGTGCGGGGGGGGGGGGGGGGGAGGCGTACCCATTTGTTTTGCAAGCTTTCGCGGCTAGACCATTGACCACGCGTCCTCGAGAGGACGGAGCAGTGGGAAGGGGGTGGGGAAGGTGTTTAAACAAACCGCTTCCGGGGTCTCATGAGAGCAACGATGGCAAGATCGGACACGAGCGATCCGTGAAGCTTAATCCTCCAGAGAGAGACCTCTCTTTCGTACGATATGGAAAAATCGAACCAGCACTCCCGCGTCGGCACAGGAGGTGCCAATGATCCACGCACCACCCGTCCAACGAGAGACAACCAGGCCAACCACACAAACCAAACCAGACCACAACCGACCGCGGTCAATCGCAACGAACCCGAACAGTCAAAACCAAAACCGAGACACCCAAGCAGAGCCTGATCAGAGGTCGGGGAACCTCAGACAACACCCTCGCACCAACCCCAACGGAGGCCAGCGGCGTCTTGTGTTACCTGTGGGGCCGATGCAGCAGGGGGTGGGGTCACTCGCGGGGCCGCGACAGCTGTGGCTGGCGCCGGTGCTGGCTTCTGCGCCTCTCTCTCCGGCAGCAGAAAGTACATCGACGCTGGCCCGAGCTTGATCGGAGCGCGCGACTCGAGTTTCTCTGTAATGTCAACAGAAAAACAGGGGGGGGGGAGGGGCGTAAGGAGGGAGGCCTGGGGAAATAGTACATTCACCAAGGTTTGTGCCAGCAGAATAGTTTGGCGTTGTTGTGGAGAAAATAAGCGGGAGAGCCATGACGTAGAGGCCAAGGGGTTGACCGCATTGACTTTGAAAGCGTGCGGAGCTAACGCTGCAGGGTGCTTGTACGCCTCGTAAGGCCGGACGTGTCAAGACGAAGAGTGGACGGCCATCCATGTGCGCGCAAGCAAGTTTGCACGACAGCAGCCACCAGAGCAATTCCCAGACCCAGCACGCCTGGCGTTTGCTGTGTCTTGACGAATGACAACCATCAGGGCAAACTGAGCTTGACCCACAGAACCCAAACATAAACAGCTCTCCCGCCACAAGTCGCACCACGCTTTAGGCGAAGAAGACCGCTAACATGGTGCGATATAAGGTCAAGGCTTGCGCTGAGCTCCAAACCACAAGCTACACCCTTTTGGAACGGCCGCCGGCTTCACGCTCGGTGGACTTGAACACTCGTGGAGACTGTGCGAGGCACGGAGAAAACACTCAGTAGAGCCAGACACTGCTCGGAACTACCAAGGCCAGCTTGATTGCCTCGCACGACTGGAAAAAGAGCGAGCTCCAAAACACGCTTACCATGTCCTCCTACAACAGCAGTGTATACACCCGAATAAATAGTTCCCGTCACCTACTACTGAGGATGCATTCTAAGACAAAGGGGGGTAAATAAAAAAGCAGCAGAACAGGCACTTCGGCGGTGCGGTGCGTTCTTCTTTTTACCCTTCGCCTATCTGTTCCTCCCTCTCACCGACACCGCCCTTCGCGTGGTAGCTCCCGGCGACCACCATGCCGTTCTTGCTCATGCACTTGATCTGGTACGACTTCTGCGACGGTACCCAGGTGATGACGGCTGGTGTTTTCACGGGCGAGAGTCGGTACAGGTGCGGCACGCCAGAACCGCCGTCATACGGCACGGTTCCGGCCGGCGCCGAACCACGGGGAAACACCGTGGTGCATTCAGAAACAAATCAGCACGAGAAAGCGAAGAACAAAGATGAGGGCAAGGCGGCGTGGAGCAAGCAAAGGTTATACCCGTTTGTAGCACCGCCGCAACCAAAAGAGAGGGCATACTGCGGGCCCTCCATTTTCGACTTGTTGACGTTCGTGGACAGAGTGAAAGGGGTGGCGGTTAGGGCCAAGCTCACCGGTCCGATGTCAAACGCTCACCCCAACGAAAATGAAGGGATCCATCCCTACATGATCGTTCCCACCGTTCGTGCATCATGTGGAGTTGTCCTTTCGTATATACACTTCGAGGGAAAATATCCAATATGCGCCCTTGCAGGTGAACGCCTCGGTAAGCGCGGCGGTAGGATGTCCCCACTGGGTTTCATGGTTTGTCACGCGCACGTGCGGTCTGCCTACACCCTCCCCTGGCGCGTCCCCAGCAAGCGGAAGCACAACAAACACATGCACCGCAAAATTCAAATTTCGCCACAAACGGGACAACAGCTGTAGTGTGGTATGTCGAACCAAGTACTCCTTGATCGGATTCGAGCCTAGACTTCTACAACCCCCAAGACAGATGCGGATCCACCCCGCACCCCGCACACATGGTACGATGCTTCCTCTGACGTTAGCCACAGGGCCAACACTCTCACCCCTGTACAACGTGACAATCCGCGTGGCCCCCCGTTGGCAAAAAAAAATCGCACAAAAACAACCGAGTTTTGCTCGATATTGCAATGTATTGCCGTTGTTTTCGCTTATGCATCATGAAGCACAGCAGTGCCACACACACGCACTAAGTTGATGGCAGCAGGCGACTGACTTGAGCGAGCGGCCCTATGGATACACCTAGACTTCTTTGATACTTGAACCAGACTGAGAGCTGGCAGCAAGTGCGCACACAAGTCTGATCAGCTCAGATGCGATCGTTCCTGCACCCGTTTTTGACTCGCCAGCGGAAAAAATTCACTGGCCCGGCCAGCCGATACGGAAAGCAAAGCTCAATCGGCGGAAAGTTACCGTGGTATCTACAATGAAAAGGTCAACGGACTCACACCCCCGAGAGCCTCGTACTCAAAAGCCAGCAGCAGCCCAAAAGAGCCGAAAACAACATGCTGGATTGCGCTGCAGTAACAGAGGCACACCAACAGGCACTAAACACAACGACTCTGCTCGCACGAGCAGGAAACTAAGGCCCTCCTCTCTCTCCTCACCGTGCTCTCTCGACAGAGCCTTCGAGCGACCCAGGTCGATGAACCCCGCGCTCTTGCGCGCTCCCTCTGTTGCCTGAGATCCGCGGCCCAGGGTTGATGGGAGCTGGGTAACATATGTGTGGAACGGCGCGCCGTCCAGCTGGCCCCACAGCTTTGCGAAAGCGCAGGGCTCGTCGTCCTTGCTAGTTGCAGTAGCCATCCCTTGTGCGTTCTCGGGAGAGGGAGAGGGAGAGAGAACCGAGAGAGCAGTGTAAGGTGGCAAGTTGGCTCCGCGCGCCTGTGCTGTGTGCTGTGTGCTGTGACACCATCCTACAGCTGACGGGCCCCCTATACCCCTCGAAAGACGAAACGCAACTGCGCGTCCCCCGTCGTTGTGTGGGTTCGTCCAAGTTCGTCCCAGGTAAAAAAAAAAACCAGCTGATAGCTCTGAGTATATCGAAGCCGCTGTACTCTGCGATAGTATGTGTGTCCACGTGATGGTAGTTCCAGTTCCTTGATATTACCGTGTATGACACAAGATAACACACCCCCTGGACCGATTTTCAAAGCTCGATTACTCCACGACGAAGAGGATGCATAAATGAAACAATACGTTTTCGAACAGCTCTCGACGAGACGGTTCCAACGCCGCCGTTTTCGGCGCTGTGACTCTTCCTGCTGTTGAGAAATCGAACTTTGAAAATCGGCCAAGGGGGTGTGTTATCTTGTGTCATATACGGTATGTATATGGCTGTACACGCTGCAAGTGTTTTCGTTTTGAAAATGTGGCCGTGTTTTGAAGTGTCAGGCGTTTCAGTCTTCTTTTGAATGGCGCGGTCGGACTTGAAAACAAGTCTATCCCGTCAGAATGCATGGAGCAGCAGTCAACAGCGGTGATTACACATGTTTGTTGTGCACAAGTGTGGTGTGCGCCATCTTATTGTGCACGAAAGTCTTAGGGTACTTAACTTACAGCAGTGCTCTGTAGCGCAGGCCCGCTCTCATCATATGAGACACATGCTACAACATCCAGGAGCAGACATGTCGAAAACACGATAAACAACGGGGCGTTCGCAATGGGTTCAGCCACCAGCTCCACACCAAATAAATCTAAGAAATTGAGTACCAGGTATGATAGAAGCAGTTGAACTCGTGTGCGCAATCTAGTCTTGATGCCGAAGGCTTTTGAGCCTTGCGAACTAGAATAGATGGGTGCTTCTTACGAGCTGGCCCGCACTATACATCACAGCCAGCCCGTGCGGCCTCGAGCGGTGCGTCCGAGCCAATTCCGAAAGGTATAAACAAAGGGTATGAACAAAGCTGACGTCCAAACATAAGTAAGTGAACGGGAACAACAAACAAGAACAGCAACATCACTATCACCACCAGTGTTCGGGCTGTAACAAGGCTCGAGTCCACCATGTATCCACCACCACTACTACTACAGTACGCGGTACTCAAATGATTACTCAAATGATTCCAAAACACGGTAAACAAAGTCCCCTCCGACAGTTTTCTCGGCGTGGTGTACTTCTACATGCGACCGCAGCGGCAAATGGCGAAAACAAGGGGTGAGTGCGATCCCCTTTCCTCGTCCCCTTCCCTCGCAGGCTAGAACCAGTCGTCCGATAGCGCTGCTCGGAGCAGGCGCTGGGACATCTTCACCCCGCACCGTTCCACCTCGTCTCGGAACTCGTGGCACATGCTAGCGTCCCGGGTGGTGCGGATGCAAGCGAGCAGCTGCCATTTTTTGGAGCCAAGTGCCGGGGATACATGCGTAAGGAATGGTACGTGGGGCGAAGAACGTGCGGGGAAGAAGAACAAGGGGGCGGGACGGGCGGGGTGAGGCTGGGCCCACCGGGATAGAGGGGGGGGGCGGGGGGGGGGGGGAGCGTTGCGTGGTTGCGAAAGTCGAAGTGCTATGGACTACCAGGTTCAAGATTTTGGGGGGGTCTACGCCGCGACGTTGAGTGAAGAGCGTCCCAGGATGCTCATGATTGGGGGTCGCGGAGTTAGGAAAAAAGTTGCATTTTTGAGATGAAATCGTGTGGGTATGGGAGAATGGTGGGCGGTGGAGGATGGGCAACAGTAGCTCCATGATGGGCATAGAGCGGCGGAGGCCTGCATTCATCAGCGTCGGCAAGCATGTGGCCCTCTCACACATTGAACAGACCCATTCAATAGGATAACACTCAAAAAGGCGCAGCACAGGTCACTTGAAACACCACATACACGCGAGGCACTACTGTACACCCCTGCTAGTCGACTACTTTCAAAACATAGCTTTGACGTCACCTCTACCTGACTGAAGACGAATCTCAAAAGCACGACACTTTAATGCACCACACGGCGGTAAAAAAACACACAAAGCAATACACCAGATATCCATGAGTGTATGCGAGGGAGCTGAGACAGTGAGCGTGTGCGCGGCTGTGCAGCGACTCTGTGCACGGGGCACGAGAGAGGGAGAGAGAGAAAGCTCTGGCTGAGGAGAGAGGATCGGAAATCGCCAAGCTTTCAAGGGGAAAAAATCGGAAAGCGCGGAGAATGAAATAGTGGAATGAAATCGTGGCCTCTGTCAGCATTAAAAAAAGAACAAAGAGACGGGTTGCTGGCGTTGAGCAGCCCAAACGGAACACCGATTGATTTCAAGGCACTAGCAGCTCTCGTGGACGCATGGTACAAGGTATTGGATTGTCGCTGGGTGGTGTGAGGGAGGAACGATTCACATCTCTCGAGGGTTGAACCTTGGTGCAGGGGGGTGAAACATGTGCCCTACCACTGCTGTAACCATCAGCATACCTTTACAACGACATCCAGGCGGTGAAGTCTACCTAACCGGTTGATTTACCCCCCCGCCCACATCGTGGGTGTAAGCTACGAAGATATATCTTCCAAGGTTTGGGGCCGCACCGTAGTCTTGGTTTGTACAGTGACGTGTACCTTGCTCCAAGGGCTGCCTGCACGACTATTGCCATCTAAACACTCAAGAGTACTTCGACCCAAGGCAGTAGGCGCTGGTTGGGTCTATCATTTTCTCCCCGTCGTGCGTACCTGTGATTGCTCCTTCGGGCACAACTGCCTCGAGCTGCACACAGCGAACCTTCTTGGTTTGTCAATGAACTGGCCGCATTTCCCCTGTTCCACGTTGTTACAGTACGTGAACAAAGCGTAATGAGCACCGCAGAGGAAAGAGCGCGCGGGAACGCAAAGAGTGAACGTATTTGATGGGTGCCTGAGCATGGATTACTCTTTCCAGATAGTGCACACGGCAGTGCTTCTATAGACACCTGGACTCTGTTTCGACTTCGCCTCGTGCGGCAGCAAACTTGAAATCGGAATTACCTCACTTTTTTTTCTGTACTACTGTACACGGGACGGTAAAGCCTTTCTTGTCCCGTTCTTCGACCAATAGATCCCTGCCCCACTCTCTCTGTTTTCTCTGTCTCTGTCTCTCCTTCCGTCCCCCCACCTCTCCATCTACTCCCTTCCTGCTAGCCACGGCGGCCGCTAGCCAAGGGTGTATGATTTTTTCAGGTGCTTGTGCCGGCGTCGATTGCCATCGCTCCTGGTTGGATACTGCTGTAGGTAATCCTGGTGTGTTTTTTTGTTCCACGAGAACACCGCACGACCGCGCCACCGCTCAAAAATTAGAGTCAGCGCGATCACCAGACCGACATGCAGACGAAACATGAAAATAGCGGAACAACTGCTGGTACGATACTACGATACATACATGCTTTCGTAGATATGCCTAGCACAGCAGTAGCATTTCCAGATTCGTCCTCTGTCCCAGCCCTCACCTGAACCCCCTCGTACAAAGGCCCTAGCACAGGGTGCTTGCCGAGGCAATGTCGCTCCCGAGGCGAGAACTGGTGCCGAAACAACTTGAGCGTTGACAGCAACTGGGGTATGTCCTCCTGTGTTGGCGGCGTATTTAATGTAACCTTCGGCAGTCTCTTCGGCTGATCATTCTCATCTCCGGCTGGTGGTGGCGGCTTCTCTGTGCCGTCGGCGTCAGTCATGGCCGTGCTGGATAGGAAAAGGTGGGTGCTTGTGCGCTCTTTTGTAGCTCTCTCGTCACACTCACAACCCGGGGATCTGAAGACACATCCCCGGCAACGCCACTCTGCATGTAACTCCTCCTCGTCTGAGATTCTTCGAATTACGCCGCATCTGAGATCTTTGGCGTAATCTTAGGCAGTGGTGATGTGCCCGCCGTCCGCCGTATGCTTCGCCAGCTGGCATTGACAACGCGTATGTATGTGTGTGAAGGTCACACCATATACCGCCATGATACCGGGGGACACACGATCTACACGTACACTCGTGAACGGGTTTTTGAGTGCACGCACGCATTTTTTTTCGGTTTGCCTCTCCTCTTCTTGTTCACAAACATGAGAAAATGAGAAAGGTGAGAGGTGCCACGATAAAAATATGGAGAATATCGGACAGCCGCACGGAGAAGACGGGCCTTTCACGCCGAGAGTATCGGCTTTGCTTCGTGCTGTTCAAAGAGGAAGCTATGAAGTGCTTGCAGATCTCCTTCGCTCGTCGTCAAATCGGTGCGAACAAGTTCGGAAAGAAATCACACGCCACACGTACGTACTTTGTGGAGGGAGACTACATAAATGTACAAGCTACGGCGTAGCAGCCCGCGCACTTATTGCTGTAGACGACTCTATCATATCGAGTAATTAGTTGTATTGGACTAGAGTTGTACTATTTAGACCATTGTAGTCGAACTGGTAGACAATCGTAGACAATCATCAGCTACATTCGGGGGCCATGCAACGCGCGCAAATTAGGCGTTGTAGTTGTTGACCTGGACCATCACCAGCCCGCTGGTATACCGGAGATGATGTACATAGATATCACCTGTCATTGGTTTGAGAAAGATGTCAGCGCAGTAGAATGTACCCTCGACAGCAATATACTTCAAAGCAGACAGTAGCCTGATTTGTTATACACACGCAGGGCTGCTAACGAGCGATAGCATCTGATTTCAGCTACACACAAGAAGTGACATTCGTGCAATAAAAAGCGGTGTTTCTCTCCATCGGCGCGTCATTTCACGCGCCGAGTTTCCTTACCCTTGCTCCAACCCGCCCGTTGTTCTAGCGACCATCAAGAAGAACGCGTGAACTTAGGTGTTCTTGGAGCGTTGTTGATCGAGGCCAGCGGTCGGGAGCATCTGGATTGCATAGAGCTACTTCTTCAGGGAATGATGAACCCCAGTCCGAAACGCAACGTAGGTGGCACTCAAAAGTCCATACCCCTATACAACAATAACCCAATCACCCCCTTTGTCTTCGAAGATTGCCTTTGATTCTGTCCAATCTTCGGTACACGATTTTTCTTGCCATTGGACACGATATTGTCTGTTTATTTCGTGTACGTTGAGCGTCGCTGTCAGACTCATACTTCATCTATTGGGCTCACGTTATTTGCCAGGGTTCACTTCATTTGCTACGTAATCTTCTACGTAGAATATAATCTCATGCTTTGTATGAGGAACTTCATCATTCGGGGATGAGTCCAGATAGGAATAGATCTTTGAGGCCGCAAACTCAAACGGCGCACAACCACGTGACACAAGCAACAGCAACAAACGGACTAGCACGCCATGGGGTGGTGGTGGTAAGCTCGGCCTGCGTTTCTGTAAGCTTCCAAACACTGTAGACGAACAACTATTTGTCTATCGGAGAGTTCCAACCTCAACAACAAGGATTCGAATGTTGGTGTAAACAAACAACACCTATCATAGGCTGCCTCGTTGCCCGGGACGTTTGCAAGCGCTGTCGTTGTTCGCTGCCGCTGTTCTTGCCCGTGTCCTTCCTCGATGCGTTCAACTGAACAAGCAGCTAAAGCGAAGAGGGTACTTCCCAATGCACACGGCCGCTGGTGTGGGAGCAGTAGAAAGTATCGAGCTCCTGCTATCAGCGGGATTGTCCCCCAGGACAAGAGATCACAGCGGCCGCACGCCTCTCCACCACGCATGCCTATTCCCCGGATCGGGGGCCGCGCGGTGCGTGTCGTTCCTGTGCGTGGTAGCAGGGAGCACCGTCCTGTCTCGTGACAGAACAGCCGGCGACACCCCTCTCCACTTCGCGGTTCGCGCAAGGTGATCGACCGTCCCTCACAATCGAGCTCCGAAGTAGCTGGCTGTTCGTTGCTGTCTCTCTGCGAACAGGGCTCCCACCTCCGCGTACAACCCCACCCATAGCGAACGAACGATGAAGTGATTGCACGTGCTAACTCCTGCTCGGTGGACAAGAGTCAACCACTCCTGTTTCCTGCCTTGACTTGAACATGTCCCCCGCTAAAATCAACACTTTTGCTGGTGGTTTCGCTTGTCGCGTCTGGACACCAACCCCGCTGGACTGGATGAAAAAAGACACGGCGTGTGCGTTGAGGTTCTTCTTTCCTTCGCCGAAGGGACCAGCGATATCCTGCGAGAAGCTAACGCCAAGGGCGAGACTCCCCTTGACCTGGCGGCAGCGCTCTCGGGCGATGACGGCATTGTGTTGGCACTCCTGGACGGAGACAGACGACGGCACCAACCACGTTCCAATGGCGGAAAACTGTCGTATTTGGGGCGAAATGTCGAAGGAGGTACTGTAGATTTTCAGCGAATCATGGCAGTATGGGAAAGGTTCTTCGAGAACGCGGCTAGAGCTGACCTTGGGGGAAAGAAAAGCAGCCCAGACGTGATATCGGCGGTCGGCACGGTAGGGAGAGGGGGATACGGCGGTGTAGAACAGCTTGTGAACACTGACGAGACAAGGGGGGTGGGAAAATTGGCAGAGGACGGCAGGTGGCTGGGCCGCGGCCAACCAAGAGCCACACAGACGTTTGATAGGGATAGACATTTTGTTACAACGAGCGAGCTAGGAGGCGGAGGGGTCGGCGAGAGCCAAACTGGCGATAGGAATGGGCGCTGGGATGGTGGTTGGTGCGTTGATACAGCTGACAGTCGAACCTTCCGTAGTAGAAGAACTTGGCGGCCGTCGGGCCTGGCAGATACATCGAGCATAGCCACGGCCCAGGATCTTGCTCGGGGGACTCCACCACAGCACCTCGAGCGCGACGGAGAAGACGAACATGTCGATGTCGCTCCACTGCAAAGTCCCCATCGACGGCAGGGAGCAAAAGAGGACCTGGGCGTCCAGGTCGGAGTTGGAGAAAGCGGAACGACGTTGCTGTCATCAGATGACGCCGATTTGCACCTTTTTCATACCCCGAGGGGTGGCGATGGCGTGGAAGCAGTGCGGTTGCCAGAGAGGATCCATGGGAACATAGACTCTACGCTTGAGCCATCAACCCCGGCCAGCAAGGATACCAACGCCGCTGCTGAAGCAGCCGCTGACAATCCGTACCGTCGCCATGGAGCTTGGATCGCGTGCTGGGACGCCGCGTCAGAATCCATCTACTACTGGGACTCGAACAGCGGAGAATTATCATGGAATGCACCGGCGCCTTCAACTGCCATCGAACGAGGTGAAAGGCTGAACGGATTTCCAAGTCCCGTGTGGGACCCCCAGCGGGAAGCTTTTTTCACGATCGACAAGGATGGTGCTTCGCACTGGCTTGTTGACTCTCCCAGCTCGCCGACGTGGACGACGCCCGTGGTTGAACATCGAGCAGCAACGGACGGCGCAGATGGTGATATCGCATCATTGGTCGTCCAAGACTACACCTACGACAGAACCAGCGCTTCCGAAGAATCGACGACGTTTTCTTCTTGGCAACAGGGGCTTGCAATAGGCGCAGCAGCGCCGGAGTGGTCCTCGAGCGAAGTAGAACGCGATCGGGATAGGGATGCCCTTAATAACACCGTCAACCAGGTGGACGAGGTTCTTGCCTGGGACGGGCAGCAGCTGCTCGCGGGGCTCCCCTATTCGTTCCCCATGCTCGATCGCCAAGCTGTCCAACAGCTGCCAAACACCTGCGGCGATGAGTACAGCAAAGACGACATCAATGGCAACGACGACCTTCACGGATTCTTCGACGCTCAAGAAGAACACGCAACACGACGTTCTGCACCCTCGTTTTCTCAGGCAGGCGCCGGCCAAGAGTGTGCAGTCGAGCCCATCGACGGTGATGCGAGGGCGGACGGTCGTGTTCTTCATCTTGCGTCGGGGGAAGAGCAGCAAAGATGCTTGCGTGCAAACGCTGCTGCTGTGGTGTCGGAATCCACCCAGAATACCACAACCGCCGGAAAGGGCAACCAACCTGACGGCAACGACGTTTTCGACACAGAGGAACAACCATCGTATCTACGTGATTCTCATCAGGACACGGATCAGAACGGGTTGGGTGCAGTCGAGGGCGGTACCCGGTCTCACGATGAATCGGCAGTCGCCGAGGCGTACGACCCCGCGCTGACACGGCTACCTTTGTGGGTGCAGTGGTGTTCGTACTCTCCCCACGATGGTGATGACACCAACAACCAGCCCTACTTCGTAAACGAGGAGACCGGTGAAAGCAGCTGGGTACTACCGCCGGACGCCGTGGCGGAAAGCAGAGGGTGGCTGCGCGCGTGGAGCGAAGAGCACCAGGCTCATTTTTTCGCCAACCAATGGACGGGAAATGTGACGTGGGACTTGCTAGGTCCTAGGGGCGAAGGTTGGTCGACACCACAGGAGCAAGTGTAAATCGTGGGCCGAGGTTTGTCATTTTCGATACCACCCGCTCTTCTGGTAAGTTTGATCAAGCGCATGTGGGCAGCCTTTTCGCAGTCTTCGCTAGACTTTTGTGCAACGTGAAACACAAGGTGGAAAACATCTACAGCCTCATGGTGTCAGCCGTGCATCAACGAAACACCCGCATTCGACTGGGATGGGTCATGGCCGTCCGCGATAACCAATCTCCCATACTACACACTCAAGGAAAACTGGCATGGATGCATATTCGTCGTGAGAATACGATGTAGCGGGCTAAAAAACTAAATGTGTCCCCCTAGCGGAACCCGTACGACTTGAAAGACCAAGCAAAGCCTTCTTGGGTATTGCAGTCACCATTGACCGTGCTCCAGGATAGAGTAGCCTCAACACATCTATGCCTTCATCCGGAAGGACGAACTAAATCTTGGCATCAGGGGAAATAGCTGATCGTACAGTTCGTTCCAGAAACTGTTCCCACTCCCTTGTGGCGCGATGGGGGTCGGATAACCGGCTTTTCTGTCCGAGGATCGCGGCGGAGACTTTTTCTCTGCGCGTTGAGTCTGTGACCAGCTTGACCGCCTTCTTCACCATGTCTTCGACATCGGACGCCACTAATAGCTCCTCGCCGACGCCCAACTCGGCCACCTGAACGAAGTGTGCCTGGAAACCAAATTGGAGATGGCATGGTTGATGTGTAAATTTAATTATCGAAAAAAGTAGGGTCTAACTGAACAGCGCGTTCCTTCTTAGTTCCATGTCTCCGGCAGCATGGGGGGGTTAAATCACACATTTAGTACAGTTTTCGACTAACTCGCTACCTGCATGTACTGTAGTCCGGCGATTTAATTGGAGGGTCTGAGGCGCTGGCGATGTGTTGGAGTTTCACTCAGCGCGGGTAGTACAATATTTATTGGCCCTTTCCGTCGATGCTGCCAAGAAGCCGGGAACCCCGAAAAAAAACGAGATGTAGCATCCCACGACGGATCGCGACCAGTACCTGGCCAGCAGCCAGCGGCACGACGGATATCCGAGCGGGCAGTGTAACCACTGGGACCCCTACCAACAACGCCTCCAGCGAGGTCACCCCTCCCCCCCCGCGGAAAAGTATCGAGCATGACCTTGTAGTTGGCTCCGACCAACAGCATCTCCGCGTGGGGGAGGTGGGGCAGGAGCACGAGGCGTTCGACGAGATCTGACCCGAGGGTGCGTCCCCAGCGGGGCACGTGCACCTGGGAAGAAGACGCGCGTCAATCGAAACTCTTGAATGAGGTAGAAGGACGCCCTCATGTGAAGGACAAAATCCCCGCGCTAAAGCTGTTCACAGGTATCGGGTTACCAGGCACAATCACTACAGAACGAATGGGCAAAGCGAGGTGGTTTACTATCGGGCTGACCACGGCGAAGAAAACCACTATCCTTTTCGCGAAGATCAACGCCCTTTGCTTAGTGCGGGAACTACTTCATCGAGAAGAGAGAGGCTAGAAGTATTCACCAAAAACTTGCCTCGCTGCCGGCCGTTAAGGAGAATCTTCGCTGCCGGATCGCGCTGGAGCACCCCCTTCATCACCTGATCGAAATCGGGGTGAAAATTCTTCGAGTGCTGGATGCAGTGGTACAAGTGATCCCCTTCTACGAGGGATGTTTCGGCCCGTGGTCTTGACGATGCTGCGGCCGCGGCAACAGCAGCCACCGCACTAGAGGGGGCGTTTACGGGGCCGAAAACCTCCGGCAACGACGCGGTCAATGAGTCGAAAAGAACGAGCTGCTCCGTGTAGTCCTTGCTCCCCCTCGCCGCCGCGGCCTTTCTACGGTTCTAGGTTTTGCTTCTCTTCCGCCAGCGTCTGATGCGTTGTGTTACGCGGAAGGTTCTGGTAGTGATGAGGCTGGTCGTCATCGGAGAGTAGGGGGTCTGCTCGGCATGTACCACCTGCAGTGGGGCTGTGAACGCTATCATCATCGTCACAACCTTCGGCGCCAGCGTGGGGGGTGACGGCGGTAGTGGCCAATGATAGGTCGCTCGGGGTGCCGGCGATTCTGCGGAGCTCTCGAGCGTCGATGCTCGCCGTCGTCTCAAAGAGGTCGCTGCTCACGAAGTAGTCGATCCCGGGAGAGCCCGATGTCACAGGATGGCCGTGCCCGAAGACAACCTTCGTTTCAACCCGAGGAAGCGCAAGGAAAAAGCATCGAGAGTAATGGAACGGATCCGCAGAAGCACGCCGAGACGCACCAACAGCACGGCAGATACACAGACGGGGTCATGCGACTACATTCACCGCCCCGACGAAGCCGTCAAACGTGACTGCGAAAACAACGGTCCCACTTGTCCAAAGAAAGTTCCAAGTGTTCACTCGTCGAAAAAAATACCAACGTGCTCGAGGGCTCCCGGCCTGCCAAAACATTTGCCGGGTGTTTCTGCGTACGTAATTCAACATACATTCTTCCAGCGCGAATCGTTTCATACCTGTACCGGCGCCAGCCGGCCTAGCGCCACAAGTGGCTCCACAGCGTGTTTCCCAAGGAAGCGTAGAGTAGGACATCTACCTGGATCGACGCGATACACAGGAAGTGCCACGCTCAAGGCCACCTTAACGGAAAAGCTCAACGATGAACTGTTGTAGGTGCTATTGAAGTGCTACAATTTCGTGAGAAGGTGGGAAAGAAAAAACCGCCAGGAAGGCAGAGTACAAGCGTCGTGGGGTATCCGCTTGGTGCCATCGATACTGCTGCACGTCGTATCATCATACAGAACGCACCTGGACCGACGCGATGACTCCCCGATCAGCGAAAGGGTCTGTGAGGCCTTCCGCAAACGGGTGCCACGGGAAGATCTTAACCTCCTCGGCAGCTTCCAGCAAAGCCTTCCCGGCTTCGCAGTAGTAACCCGTGTAGTCTTGCGAGAACACCACGAGCCGAAACCTGGAGCGGTCCATGCCCTCCAAGACTCCCTGGATGAGGCGGTGTGGCGAGCGATTGCCCCACCTCTCCATCACGAATCCCACGGTGATTCTGACATCTTTCGTCGCTATGCTGGGAGGCGGGGTAAGGCTGATCTGTGGCTGTTCCCCTTCACCAAACGCCCCCCTCGTTCCTTGTCTTCCAGAAGAGGTGCTGTTGTCCCACGCATTTCGTGGCTGCAGTCGTGCGATCGCTTCGTGCAGCCCCACCGTCATCGCCGCAAGGATCCAGCACAAGCTCTCCATCAGGGGGCGCATGTTGCGCCCCAGGTACGGCCAGGAAAAGCTAGGTATATGTATCAGGTCTCGCCCGGGGTTGGGTACGTTGCGGAGCGGCGCATCGGACGTCTGAATGTGTTCCACGAGGCGTCGAGTCTCGGCAGACACCCGCGAAAACCTGCGTTTGCATCACGGCAATAATTCCGAAGCTTGAGGCACAAAGGAACCTACGCAACCAGAACGTCTCCTGCATTCCTGAAAGGTTGATGAGGCGATATGTTTGTAAACATATATCGTGTGTTACCTGAACATGATTCAGTCTTCTTGCCTCCGCCAAAGCTGTAGCGCTTATTACCGCCTGTCACACGGCTTGTGATAGATAAATACCCCGTATTGGCGGTTTGCCTACAGAGTTTGAATTCAGCTGGTGCTTAAAGAAGTAGATATCCGTCCTGCGCTGTGTAAAGCTACACCCACCTTCGCCTTCTCTTTCACCTTGCCTCATGTCCCCTAGATGGGGAGTGTCGTCCAGAAAAGGAGAGCAAGAAGACGCGAGCAGCAGCCGCAGGTCCAGCCGTTCGGGGTTTCGCGCCAAGCCCTCGCGGTAGAGCTTCATTGCTCGCAGCTCCTGGCCGCTCTGCTCGAACTTGTACCCAAGAGACCGAAGGGCGACTGGATTTTCGGGGAAAATTCGAACGCTGTGCCGAAAGAATGCCTCTTGGACGAACGGATCCGTCGTGTGCTTACCTGTCCTATCCATGGCCTCGCCAAGGTTGGCGCTAAGGAGACCAGCTGCTTCTCTCATCGGTGCGTTTTCTCCCCCCTCGTCCAGTAAAGCCCCCTTGACGATTTCAAACAACGCCAGGCGTTGGTGATCATCTGTCACTAGCTGGAGTAGGTCGAGAAGCTTCTGGCTGTGCCCGTGGTTCAACCTGTCTGACCTGACAGCTGTGTACCGCACAGTGGTTCGGATGACGGTCGACGAGTGGATACGACATTACTACAGTAGCCGGATTTGCTTGCTATTATACACATCACCATGTGTGATGGTATTACCGTATTGGAAACATCATGTGATACTCCCCTGCCGAGATTACATGACGCACAGATCCCACAGCAACACATTTTCTCGTGGAGAGAAAGGGGAACGAAATGCTTCATAAAGATTGCAATGCAGCAGCACCACTCGTAGCTGGATATAGACTACGGCCGTAGTAGGGAATATAGTAATGTAAGGATTACGCAGAGAGCCATGCAGCAACACAGCCGCAGTCGACAATAAGCCTATGGAGCAAGCAGTCCAACCACGTAGATCACCTTTCACGCACTCGCCCAGTGCTTCGCGAAGGTCTCGTTCTTTGATCGTCATGATGGGATCAACGGCACGAACTCCGTCACCATGATCAAAGATCTCGAGGATGGAGTCAGCCTTTTTGAGGTCGTAGTAGTGTCCGCAAGCGCAAGCAAATCGACATGCCGAAAAAAATAAAGCTAAGATAGCACACAGCGAAAGGGGGAACATGGGCCTGCTGCGTACTCATCGCGCGACCAGGAAGAGCACAGACACTTGGCCAGGGCAGGGATCACGGATCAGGATATCAGGATATGCGGCCTAATGCAAGCGCCTTTCTCCCCCCCTGGCGCTGAATCTCCTCCACGGCGCCGCCGACCACGCCGCATCCGACTGATCTGATCCCGCCGCACCTGACCACACACGCGTGCTGGAAACAGCTGGGCGCCGTGCTAGAAATGGAGGGACATCTTCGTAAAATAACGCGATGCCTCGGGAGAGCTGTGGCCGAGCTGGAGCGGGTGTCTGCTTCGGAGAAGATCGCAAACGAGGCAAGAAGCAAAGTTGACAGTCCCGTGAAGTGTACAGCTTGTGCAGTGTTCAGCATACCGACAGACGTATGATACAGGCCAGAGACTTCCAGCCACTGCTGCTGCTGCTGTCTTGCCACATGCAGGCGCAAAAGGTTGAAATGAATCAGGCTGACTCTTCGTGACTCTCAATTTGGTTGAGATATGTGCCTTGGAGGAGAAAATCAAACGGGAGACAAACCACCACAGCAAGCGACGGCCTCTATGCTCCCCGTCCTCAGGCACTCATCTGAGGATATGCGATGCTTTGAGGGCTACTGTAGTTGCTATCTAGCTGCTATACGTCTGCATCAGATGTATGGAGCAGGCAACAAGCAACTGCAATTACGTGCCCCACACGCCATCTGGTCGCGAACACCCCTTGCCTTGCGCCCCTCTCTCCTACCGCAGCAGTTGGATGAGGAGTGGATGGCGCGATTTTTCGCAGGAATAGCCGTGCCCGCTCCTTCCGAAGCCACTCAAGGCGCCGAGGCCCAGGCGGGTTTCGGAGAACAACAGACGGCAAGCGTGGCAGAAAAGGATCTCAGGTATGCTAGCACACACAACGCTACCATGGCAGTCAATGGATGGTCGACGAGACACCCTCGTGTATCCTTTTCCTCGGCATCGCGTTAGCATGGTTCGTGTTGGTAGCGGACCAGGCAGCAGCATGGCACGCAAAAAGCCCGGTTGCTTACGAATAAAAGCAGCGGCGTGCCCAATTGAGAGCAGCCCCTCCAACAAACCCGAAATCAGATGGACCTTCCTGAAGACGAAGTGGCTGCCGCTGTTGCAAGACCTGTACCGCACCGTGGGCGTGCTGGACCGCGAGGAAAGCGCGCTTCAAGCTTTGGAGCAGAAGGAGGAGGAGGAAGCTGAGCAGGCGGCGGCGGTGGCAGAGGCACAGCAGACGTCCGGAGGCGAAGCGAAAGGCGGTGAAGGGACAGCCGCTAGGTACGAAGCTCTTCCGGGTTATTATTTCGCGCCCAGATATGTTGCGTGTCTGTTCGTCGTTTGTTCGCTTGGCCTCCACACACGCTTCCCGTACCCAACGTGCCCCCGTCTCTCCTGAAACAGACTCCTATGAAGGCGCACTTACTCAAAACAGATGTTCCGAAAGTAATCCTATCGACGGTATGACCGTCCTCGTGACTCGCCTGGCTACTATAGCTTTTCGAGGCAAATTACACGTTCGCACGGGCGCATTAACTGCTGCCCCGTGTGTTATGCGTGACATGCTTTTAGTTTCTCTTTCTATATGTTGTACCCCCGCCGTTTTGTGCCTCCCCCTGCTCGTGTCTACTGGTTCCACGTCATTTTTTATCCCCCGGTATCTCCCGTTCGTTCTCTCTCTTTCTGTCCTCCATGTACCCCTAACCCCGCCGCCCCAACCCTTGACGCTAACGCTTCGGCAACACGCCTTCCGTCACGTCTTGGTCTGCTTCTTGCAACCAACACGTGTGCAGGAAGGAAAAGAGTCGAGCAGCAGCACCTCCACGGCCCCCAAAAGGCCTCCTCTCGCTGCGCGACTACACCGTCATCCACGCGGCGCTGGAGGTTGTGGTCCACTGGGGTCTGGTCCCCGTGCTCGAGGCCGGAGTGGGCGTTTTCGAGGCCGACAAGCGGCCACGGTCCCGGGCGGTCAAGATTTCCCGGAGAGTCCTGCACTACTGGAGCGCAGAGAAGCGGCATGTTACCGGCGACGGGCCTTCTCCCCCTCGTCGTCGTCCGAACGCCTCTTCTCCTTGTGGTGATCCTGTTGCTACCCGGCCCGCTGCAAAGCCGGCTGGTTGCTGCGGCGAGGGAGACGCAACCGCGCGTGGCGCGGACGCGTACGCTCAGCTCGCGCTGTGCACGGAGGTCGTTCAGGGGGTGGTGACGTCCGGGCAGTTCATGCCGATGCTGATGCCGCTCTACCTGCCGGACCTTCTCGCCGCGAGGCTGCAGCTCGTGTTCGGCCGCACCGCCGTCGCCACGGCCGCAGCGACAGCCGCAACAGCGGCGGCAACAGCCACCCCGGCCTCAGCCCTCACGGTTCGGGACAACGACGGCGACGAGCGTGCCGGCGCCACCGCCACCGTCGCCGACGGCGAGCCGCCGCCACCGAACGGCGCTCAAGCCGGAGGGGACCGCCACCGCCGGTCCCCACCTCCTGCAGCCGTCACGAGTGAGAGGAAAACCGACACTGCAGCAGCAGCAGCCCACAGCCCCCTTTCGATGATGCCACCCCTGCGAGCAATGCTCCAAGACGCCGGCCCCAGGCAAGTCATGGGGGCTCTCCGGTACCTCCTCTCGCAGGGCTCTCGGGCCCCTCCGTGGTTCCGCCAGCGGGCCGGCAGGATACTGTCCGAGATCGTGCTGCGGCCCGGCGGTGTCCAGGCGACCCTCGAGGTTTACCTGGCGGGGGCGGGAGCGGGAGGGGAGGGGGGAGGGGGCGACGACGAAGGGGAGGGGATGAAGGCGTGCCTGCGCGTGGCGAAGCTGTTGGCGACGCCCCCGAAGCGCGTGGCGTCGGGGGTCTACGTGTCGAGGGTCGCGCCGCAGCTGGCGGAGATGCTCCACTTCGACGGGCAGCAGAGGGCGATCGTGACGAGGTGAGAAACGGCCGTGCAGCATCGGCAGGGCAGAATAGGAGTACACCAACGGCAGGTTTAGTTTCTTGAAGAGCGAGGCAACTCTGTTTCTTGGCAGTTTCAGGGCTGTGAATATTGTGGGATGCAGGAACCAGAGACGCACGCACGCGGGCGCTGCCCTTGCACTCGTCGCTGTTCAACCAACCCAATAGTAGAAAACGGCCTCCCTTCTGAGCTTGAGTCCAAACATGTGCTCTCCGTTTCTGACCCCCTGCTTACGGCCGACCCAGTCCTCTCTTGATGCTGTGCGCCTGGCCGCTCTCCCTCAACCCCCCCTGCCCCGCCCGTCAGGGTCGTCGCGATGATCGTCGGGAGGCTTTCCGAGTCGATGCCCGGGGAAACGAGGCGACTCATTCTCGTCCCGCTGTTGCGACCGCTGCTGCTCTTCTGGGGTCCCACGGCGGCAGGGCAACGCCAAGGCGCCGGCTCACGATCACCCGCAGCGGCGGCGAAGAGGCACACGACGACGACGACCCGAACGGGGAAACCAGGGGGCTCCGCATCCCCCCCCGTGGGTACGCGGGGGGCTTTGGCTTCTGCAACGACGGGGAGTGCTGCTGCTGCTGCTGCTGCCGGGGGAAAGGGTGGCGGCGGCGGTGTTCGAGGGGATGATGTTGTGTCGTCCGAGGTGGCGCTGGAGAGGTGCTTGGAGGACCTCGAGAAGCTGCTGACCGCCGCGCCCGCCCCGGCGTCGCTGCTGGGTCTGCTTTCCGGGATGGGCGTCACCGTGCCGCTGTTCCGGCTGCACTGCCTCTGTGCGACGTGAGTTGTGAGGATGACCAAGTGTTTGCTTGACCCTATCCTCCCTTCGCACCACGCATAGCAGCGATCTGTTGCCTCTGTTATTTTACATGCCGTGCGGTTAAAACACACCTAGGGTTGTTCCACGGTATAAAAAAGTATCGACATCGCTCGGCAGGCGCACCACGAAAGGCATGTGTCTACAGTACGCACTTTATGTCGGAAGGAAATCGATCGATACCAACGCCCTTGCCCGACCCCCCCACTTTTCGCGCGCACTCAACGTCGACCCCCCCGCCGCTCAAACAGGGCGAAATCCCGCAACCTCCAGAGCACCAAGGCGTGCCTCTCCGCCCTCCTCCCCTCCTCCGCCACAGCCGCCTCGGACTTGGTCGCCGGTCTCCTCCCGGTCCAAAGAACGGGGTGGGGAGGCGGGGGTAAGGCCCCACGGTTTTCCCCGGGACCCACAGGCGGTACCGTGCTTCGCGCCGCAGCAGCAGCGCCGGCGGCGGCGGGAGGAGGGCCCGCGGGAGGTGGCTTGGTCGATGATGATGCGGGCTCGGGTGCCACCGCCACGGAGCCCCACGCAGCAGCGGCAGCAGCAGACGGAAGCCTTCTGGGGATGGAGGCTGCGCTCGAAGGGCTGGGGCTTGACCCGGAAACGCTGAGGCTGGTTGGGTCCGCCGCCGCGGCGGCCGGGGCGGGGGGGGGGGCAGGAGCCGGCTTGGTAGGGGCACTGGCGGGGCTGAAAGAGGCGGAAGGGAGGGCCCGGGCGGCGGCCGAGTTGCTGGAAGGGCTGGGCGAGGGTTCTCCCGTTGCTGGAAAGGTGTGTGGAGAAGAGGACGAGGGGGGGAGTTGTCTTCGGTAACGGGAGTAGCGAGTGTCTGCTGGGGAGACCCTGTGTGCGTTTTTTGGCAAATATACAGACACAGAATAGACTACGCGTTCGAGATTTATCCACAGTCGAAGGGGACGTGTTGAATTTTTTTTTTTCATGTTTGTTGGTTTGATACGCGTTGTTCGCTGGGTTCGCGCGGTAGCACGTGCGGGTTTTGGATGGCGTCTGTCCTGGACGTTGACGGCAAACTTGTTGCCGTTTCCCGTTGTCACTGTATCTCCTACCAACATTGGGATCGTTCAGTCGTTGTCCTGTTCGTGTGGACTACTCCCGACAACGACACCGTCGTCGCCTTCGTTGCGATGTCGTGCTTCGGGCCTACACCACCACGTACACGTCGCGTTCGTGTGCCTGCTACGTACCACACGCTTTCGCGCAGGTTTTCGACATGTTGCTCAGGCGATATCTGTCTCTGAGGGATGGCGGCGGAACCCCGGTGGTCTCCGGAGTGGCATCGACGGCTGAAGCAGGAACTGACCAATCGGAGCCTTCCGCCTCCGCTGCCGCGGCTGCAGAGCAGCACGCGGTGATGGCCTCTGTGGTAGTCCTCGCCGAGAGATTGGGCGCTCGGGTCTTCGGCACGGGCATGCAGATGCTGTCGTGTATTCGGCTGGTGCTGGAGCACGAGCAGCCGCCGGTAACGGCGGGTGCGGGACGGACCGGCGGCGGCGGTGGCGATGGGTATGTCGATGCCGCAGAAAGGGTGGCTCAGATGGAAGAAGAAGGAGTTGCAGCAGCTGAAGGCGTTTTCGATCTGGGGTCGTCGGGGGAAGAAGCTGACGGGGACGGAGACAACAGCGACGATACGCTCTGCTCTGTCGTTCTTGCCCTGTTGACGACGGTCCTAGAGCTGGGAGAGGAGGAGCGGAAAGCGGAGGAGGAAGCGGAGCTACGGGCCATGCTCGCACCGCTCAAGGTGCGATAGCCACAAGCGAAATATGTATGCGGTATAGGAATCAAAGATCAAGGGCGGTGGTGACAGGAACGTGCGCCAGGAGTACCCGATGTTGCCACTGCTTGTAGAAGTACGGTTTGCCGTGGCATTTGTGTTTCGTCGTGGGTTTCGTACCGACGGAGGCGTCTCGCGCGACAAGAGCAGCCGTTGTTTGGCGCTAGTGTGGGTGGGTGTGTTTTGCCGAAGCGCTAGACACTTTCGGCATTCCAAGTACTTCCGCCGCGTCCCCTGCGTGTCGTGACAAAATTTGCGGTGTCCACCGGCAGACCGTCGACGTTTCCCCATCGCTCAGCGGGATACCTTTCCCTCAAGTCCTCCCCGCGCAACCACCCCCCGCCGCGCGCCCTGTTTTTGTTGCCAAACAATCCCGGCCGCTTCGCTCGTGCCTCGACACACACAACCGGTAACGATGCCAACTACTACGGCGATGTCTGGACACCTGACGGCAACAACAACGACGACAACCATACCACGACGTTTACCCACCCTCCGGTCGAACCAGGGCCTAGCCGCCGGGCACCGCAGTGTCGAGGTCGCGGAGATGTCCGCTCTGCTGTCCGCCTCCATCCTCAGCCGCGGCTTATCCCCCGAGGAGCGGCGGGAGGAGCGGGAGCGAGTCGAGCGCGTGGGCGAGGGCGGCGCCGGCGCCGGCGCCGGGGGCGAGGCGGAAGGGGAGGGGGAGGCGCGCGCGGCAAGGATGATGTCAGCGCTAGACGCCGCCGAGGAGGACCTGAGGAGCGAAGCGGTGCCGTTGCGCGCCCAGGGGGGTGGTGACGCTCACAAGGTAAGCACCGTGAACTACGCACGGGTCTATTTGTGGATCAAGTTTTTACCATGCACCAAGCGCGGCGCAGTTTGCTCTCATTGGGGTGTGCGGGTGGTGGTGTTCGTTGAGTGCAGTCCCTCTACTGTGCGGTGCTACTCGAGCTGCTGCTGGAGCTCGTCATGCAGGAGAATGCCGACGAGAAGCCGCAACGCCCCGATTTTGTCAACTTGTTCCATACTGTCGAACCCATTCATAGGCTTATGCGAGCAACCTTGGACGGCGGCCCGAGCGGCGGCCGCGGTGGCGGCGGTAGGGTGAACATGGACACCGCCGTGGCCGAGCGGCTGATGGACACGTATGCGAGGATGGCCGGCGACGGCGACTCGTACGTCTACCTGGCGGCCGTGCAGGGGCTCGCCGCCCTCGCCGACGCGCTCCCCGGGTGGTCCATCCCTCGTCTTGTCGGCATCTTTACCGCCGCCGCCGCCGCCGCCGCCGCCCCTGGCTCTGCCCCGGGCATGGCTTCGGGGCGGTCGCCGGCGGCGGCGGCGGCAGCGGCGACACCGCTGCCATTGTCCCAGCGCCTGAAGATAGGGGAGGCAGTCCTTCTCTCCGCGCGGCGGTGCGGGGATGCCATGCCCAAGTACGCGCACCTGTTCGTCAACGCGTTCGTGGTGGCGGCGCGGGAACGGTCGTCAGACGGCAACGGCGGCGGCGGCGGCGGCGGCGGCGGCGGCGGCGGCGGCGGCGGCGGCGGGCCAGGAGGGGACGCTGGGTCAGCATCCCTTGGTTCCGCCGCCGTCAACGGAGGGGATGCCGGGTCCTCATCCCCTGGTTCCGCCGCCGTCAACGGTGGCACCGCAGCACAGGTCAACCAGAAGCCGTCGTCGTCTTCTTCGCTGGAGAGCAAGGAGCGGTACCACTTCCGCGCCAGCTGCCTGTCCAACCTCGCCGAGGTGTGCCAGCTCCTCCGCTGGTCCCTCGGGCGCTTCTCTTGCGACGTCGTCGACCTCGCCGCCGGCGTCCTGTCGACGGAGACGGGGGGTTCCGAGGAATCGACCCTCGCCAGGAGGGGGGCGTCCTTCCTCCTGGGCCGGGTCCTGCGGGGAGCCGGCGGCGACGTCCTGGAGATGGTGCCGGCGGCGGAGCTAAGGGTCGCCTATCGGGCCCTCAAGCGCGCGGCGGAGAGCGACCGCGACGAGGTCACCCGCTCTCACGCCCGGAACGGGTTGGGCTGTCTGGACGCCGCCATCCGCGGGCAGCTGTTTCCGGGTGGTGGTGGTGGTGGTGATGGTGGTACGGCGGGGGTCGGGGGAAGCGGCGACGTTGAGTCTTCCTCTGCCACAGCGCATCACCCGGGGATTACCGTTCTGTGACGAAGGCGGGAGGAGGTAGAGGACTGAACGCGTGTTGTCGTGACGGGGACTTTAGTTTTTTTTTTCGCCCCCGGTGCCATTGGTAGCTCGTTGTGTAGGCTGCGGAGCTTTCGAGCTACCGCTCTACTGCTGTATGCCTTGACACGAAAGGTTTTTGTGTGGTATCGTTAAGTTGCTTGTGTGATGTATGTGGCGGTGTGTTTCGAGTGAAGGGTTTTTTGAAAAACCTCCGAAGGAGATCGATTGGTAGCAGCTTCGATCGGTGGTAACAGGCTCTCGGCGTTGTTGTGATGCCCTCCCCCCTCCCCCCAGTAGAGTTGTCCCCCTACAGTATATGCGCAAGTGGGTTGGCGCACTCGTAAGCAAGCTCTTGTCCCTTTGCAGGGCTTGCAACCTGCGGCAGCAACAATTATTTTCTAGCAGAGGTTTCACGAATCAATGCCTTGGAAGACAATTGCACGGGTGAGGCATTGCGGGCGTTGTGTCAGTCCAGTATTTTGTCAGCTTTTGCCTGTAGAACACGCGTCATTGCATCTTTCTGTACACTTGATGGAAGATTGCAAGTGCCCCGACTCTGGCTGTGCCTGGCGCGCGGAGTTGCGGCGCGTTGCCTTTGAATATTTGTTTCGTTTGGTCTGTATTTTGCCTTTTACGAGGCATGTGGGGGTTGTCACAGCTGTTGTACTCTCTGCACTACTGTGTCTGCCTTTCGCATGCCCTTGTTTTAGAGTTCCACGGGCATTGCATTATGTCGTTTTGGATGGCTAGTTCGGGATATAGTTTTCTGGTGTTCCTGTTTGCTAGTAGTATGTATCCCCGTCCTGCAAACGCACGCGACAATTTCGTTTGATTGAAAACGTTCTCCATCCTCGGTTCACGACAAGAACATTAGAAACGGCTAATATGTCACTTGTAGGTTGTATCTCCGGTGAGCTCCGGTGACAGGAGAAGGAAGGCCATCAACAAAACTGGGTTGCCGTAGCGGTACACGTATATTCGGCCGCGTAGAGTAGAGAAGGCCGGGTCGCCCTATATGTATACGGCTGGTGAAATCGCGTCTCACAGATGGGTTGTTCAAGTCGCCTCATGCTCTGATAAGTGCGGGGTGACGGGTGTAAGACCGGCAAATCCCTTGGCACTATGCGGAACTCACACAAGAGGTCACTGCCGCATCTCTCCCGATCATTTTTTGTTTGTTTCGGGCTTCTCACACGCCCTCCTCTGCTCTTCCGTTGTCATTTTTCGCCCCTACAACCCAACCCAAAGAGCTAAGGGCGTCATCGTCATTCGTAACAACTCTCCACCAACAACAACACACGACAAAAAACGGCCGAAACCTTCGAGGTGCGGGTTGTGTCATGGTCGTTGGCAGGGAGGTGTCAGCGTCGTTGGTAGGGAGGAGAAGACACGGTGACATGCTTGCTCGAAAGTGATTGTACGTGTCGTCAATCAAGTGCCCTTTGGTCCTCGTCTCTTAATCCAATACAACAAATTGTACAAGTAGAACAAACGAGCGTGCAGCAGCCAAACAAACACACGCACACACAAAAGATGCTCCCTAATTTATTCGCGTGTACACCTTCTCCCCGATTCACTCGCTCCCTGCTATTCTTCGTCGCGTCTTGTTCTTCTCAAGCATCACATTGGTGTGTACTCCTATCTTCGAGAGAGTCGCCGACTCGAGTGCACTATTTACCACTACTACTGCTGTTGCCAACGACAAACAAATGTTTATTGAAGATCAAAGCCACTCTTTGCTTACTCTGAAAGTTGCTTATTGAAGATCAAAAACCACTTTGCGTGTTGTATTGAAAGTGCTTATTGAAGATCAAAACCACTTTGCTTATCGGAAGTGCAACAACACTTGTTGTTTATTGAAAGTCGCTTCGAAGAACACGTATCAATGTAGTTTCGGGTTGAGGAGGACTTAAAAAAGGACTGGACTCCCTCGTACCCAAACTTTGGAAGCAACGTGGTGCAGAAAACGTCCACAAACAACAGTTTCAGATGTACACGATAAAGTGAGCAAAACAGCAACTATCCGCACTTTTTGCCCCCGCCCCTCCTGAACATCCAAAAATGATAACAAATTGCCCTCCAACATTCCACTCCAACTCATCGATTCCTGCGCACACCAACCACCCTCACACGCGAATAATAGGGCAACCATTGATCATAAAGTGTCGAACGAAAAGATATATAGCCACGACAAACAAACGACAAAAAAACGAAAATAATAGTAAACTTTACACTGATAGTTGCGACATCGTGATAACACCGTGTGCATAGCGTGAATCACAAAAAAAGGAACCCAAAAACACACAACAGCAGTGCTTATGATATCTCGCTGTGAGGCTGACGCCCTTACTTTCATTTCAGTTGGCCAGCCGGTAGGCGTGGTCCATGACAGTCAAAGAAGAACGCACGCACTCAACACACACGTAACCCCGATTTTCAGCCCCCGATTCGACTGGCACCCGCCCGCCCCGAAAGCTTCCCCGAAAGCAGTCACGTAGGTATCTCGCTTCGCACCCCTGACAGCTTTATTACTGGTAAACCAGCCAAAAAAGAGGAAAAATCAGTGTGCGTGCGGAGAGTACAAAGGATTAGCACAATGAACTAACTCACCACGCGAGGTAGCGGCACAGCAGCATCGCCATTTTCCACAAAAGTTGCAAAGAAACCTCCGTCCCTCCCTCTCCACTCTCGCCCGCCTGTCTTCATCGTGGACCTACCTCTAGACAAGCCACTTCAGCATCTCAAAAGGTTTGACGGCAGACAGCTCCGCCACAACTGCCCCCCCCCCCGCCCCCCCAACACTCTCACAAACGAAATCTGAGAGCTTTTTTTCGTGTCCGGCGGGGCCTACTGCACCGACCACAGCAAGAGCAACGACAACGTCAATCTCATGAGCAACGGACGGGGTCCACACGCGGTCACCACCGCCACCAATACCACTACAAAGCCTACAGCCCCCAAGCTTCTTCCCTCGTACTCGAGCGCGCAAGGCTTGTTGTGCAGCATCAGCACTCGCTTTGTCTCTCTGCCTACTAGCCCTGCCGGCTCCCTCTGCATACCTCTCTCTCTCTCTCTCTTCTAATATCTCTCTCGCTGTGCGCCTCTCCCCCTCTCTCGGGTTGCTGCGCCCCTTGTCTCTCATCTCCCGTCTCCTTCAGCATCTCACTCCACCATAGGAATCAGCTCTTAGCTTCACCGACGCTCTACTTCTATGCCCCCGCTCTCCCGGGCTGTGCCCCCCCCTCCCCCCACATATTCCATTCCGCCCTTTTCCTCCCTCTTTTTCGTCTCGCCTGCATCTGCCGGTTGTACCCTCCTCCTGGTTCTCGTTCTCTCTCGGTTGATCACCGGAGAACGTTTCCAAAATAGTGCACAACGTTTCCCTTCATTCGTTCGCGCTTGTCCCCCACCACCCACACGGCCCTTCCTTTACATTTCCCCGGGCCACCCCCTGCCCCAAGTAACGAAGCCCCCAGCACGAGTCTACAACAGTAGATACCAACCAGCACGTGAAAAAGCGATCTATCATATAACCAATCCAATCTGAGATAGACGCGTCCAGAAGACTATACTATACACATACTGGTCGGTGCTCTCTACGTACGTACACGACGTGCATCCGGTGGCCCCATCTGTACAACAAGTCACCCCGAGAGTAGCACCAAGAAAATCAAAACACGCGCCAATAAAACAAAAAAGAGTGTACTCATCCCATCCCGATAGACACGCCGCCTCCCCATAGGACGACCACGCAAGTCACGATCAAAAAATGCAATTAAATAAAAAGAGAAAACAGGGTGACGCAGGAAAATCGAAAATCAGGGAGAAAATCTGCCGTGCGGGGTGGGCGGGGTATGGGATGCCCCCCCCCCCCCTCTTCCCCCTACCAACTCCTCATCAACACAACAAAAACCTTTGCCTTCCTTCCCAAAAACAAAACCAATAAAAAAAAAAAACCCCTGGCTCAAGAAAGCCCAAAGAATGACAGAAAATTACTGTCCCCCTGTTTCGCCGGACAGGGCGACGCCAAAAACTCGGTTCGAAAGAACGGGGCCTCCCATCTAACACCCCGGTT
>FN649751.1:1838802-1861469 GCA_000310025.1 Ectocarpus siliculosus | reverse complement strand
TTCAGTCTTCTTAGAAAGCCAGGGGGGGGGGGAGAGATAGGGAGGGAGAGAAAGCGAGAGATATAAAAAGAGTTTACTAACCTTGCAGCCGGATGTGGTGCGTGCTGGAGCCCTTGTGCTTTCCCACGGCGACCTTGAAGGGGACGGGGATGGGGGACAGGTCCGTGGGCATCCGCGCGCTGCACACGCCCGACAGGCGCACGGCGAGCACGGCCGCGATAACCGCGCCCACGCACGCGAGAAGCGCCGGCTTTTTTTTGTTGTTGTTGTGATGTCGTCGTCGTCGTCGTTGTAGTTGAAGGGGAGGTGGTGTTTGTGCGTGCGGCAGTGAGCCATAGCGGTCAGCAGTCACCGCGTGGGTTGCCATCGCGAAGTACCAAAAAAAAGAAAAGGCCAAAGCAGGGGCGAAAAGGGGGAAGAGGTCAGACAGAAGGAGAGGTAGAGAGGGGAAAAGGGGGGAGAAGCTGAGGAGAAGAGGAGTAGATACTGAGGCAGGAACGCTACACGATGATGGCACTGTGTTACTTTTACATCTGCGGGTGCCGTCCAATTTCCTCGGGGGGGGGGGAGGGGGGAGGCTGCCGGGGGAGGCCGTTGACTCGAAAGAGCATTTCTCTTTGCCCGCCGTAAGACTGAGACATCTTTTCATTGGTCGGCGGGATAGCGCGGTCGATGCTAAACAAATCAACAAAACAAAAAACACACACAACACAAAAGCCACACATCCGGAGAATAGGCGAGTCTCTCTCATGACGCCCCCTCACGGGGTCCTAGATCATGGCCTTCAGAAGAAACTTTCTGTTTTCAGCCACTTGCGTCTTTCCATCGGTCAGCGCGGTCGGCGCTAACAAACAAAAGACACACACACTTTAATCCACAGAGTAGCGTGGGCTCCCTCATGATGCTCGGTCACAGGGGTCCCAGATCGTGGCCTATAGAAACAGTCTGTGTTTTTCACCGCACTGAGACTGACGTCTTTTCATTGGTCAGCCGGTTAGCGCGGTCGATGTTAAAAACAAAAACAAACACCCCAACACACAGGACTCGACTAACCTTCCGCGCCGGCTTCTTGAGCTCGTCCATGCAACACGACCCGACCCCGCCTCGACTGCCGTCGTTACCCCCGTCCTCACGGAAGGGGGCTGTCGTACGCGCAGCCAACCCCGAAAGCGACCCTTCCGTCTCTGTCGACACGGGCGCCACTGGTTGCGGAATTCCCTGTCCGAACACCCCGGGAACAGTGAAAACAAAAAAACCGTTGTTAGGCACGCGGTGGAAAATACATGTGATAAAAAAGCATGCGTGAGTCGCGTGGAAGAAACCAAGGAGCGGGGGTCCAAGCCGAGGCATGGGGGTTGGGGCGGGGGCGGGGGCGACATTTGTTGCTTGGGGTGACATTCGGGTTATCGACACCCGATGAAACAGCAGCAGTAGCAGCAGTAGCAATGACTGCTTTTCGCCCGGCATCAATCGAATCGCGACCAGCAGCGAGAGCAACCCAGAACGAGCTCCGTACCATACCACATCAATGTTGTCGCAATTTACCGCTCGACACCGTGCACGGAACACCTCGGGTGTACTAAACCGCGCAACGAACACAACCAACACACATGCGCGCCGGGAGGAGTCGAACTCCCTCAGGTCATTCATAAACAAAGCGACAAGAGCATCAGCAGAGGTCGACGTGGGTCCTATCGGCACCACCGCCGTACAGTACTAGAGGACATTGCAGCTTTATATTTCTTGCCTTTTTCGCACTGTGCACGGGCGTGCCAAAAACAAGCCTAGAACACGCAAGACAATCCCCTCACATACATGAGAAATACGCCTGTATACACAAGGTTATCCTTACCGGGACCAGCATGTACTCCAATATCACGCTTCCCGCGGGGACCTGGGAGCCCTGAAAAATCGAACCCAAAACGAGGCGGTGCGCGGGGAGGGGGGTGTACTCAAGTAAACGCATGCCGTAGCCGATGGACGATACACCTAACGCCGGGACGGAGCGATATGCCCGAGTAACGCTGGCCCAGGCGACGTTCCACAGGGATGAACCCGACGCTGGCCATCGTCCTTAAGAGGGGGAGGGGAGGATAACCATTTCAGGGATACGGAGGGAAAACCAAGGACAGCAGCAGCAGACACCGCACCTAGCAGCGGCGCACTCACTCTGCTTGGTGGTGCTGGTGCGGAAGCCTCTGCGTTTCAATGTGCCACCAGATGCATTGCAAATACGTGCATGTGTCCTCGTGAACAACGGGACAAGAAACAAAAAAACAAACGCAGCTCACGCGGTTGGAACTCGCACGCAACACGTATCGAGCGACGCTTCGACACAAACTCGTGTTCTCCCTCCCAAAAGGCAGACAGTCACCACGTCACCAATAACACTATCACCACCACCACCACCACCACCACCACCACCACCACCACCGTTGCCGATTCGTCTAGGCAAGAGCCGTCTCCCACCAAAATCACGCCGCACTCACGACGGCGTTGATGCGCAAGAGGGGAATCCGCACTCTGGTATGGCTGCCGGCCCCGGCGACGCCGTCGGCGACCAGCATCACGTGCGCCCTGCCGATCTCCACCTTCTCCGTCTCTTTCCGCCCCCCCTCCCCCCCCCCTGGCGGCACGCCACAGCCCCCCGCCGGAGCTGCTCGTCCGCAGGTGTGTTTGTGGCATTACGCAGCAGCAGCAGCAGCAGCAGCAGCAGCAGCAGTATTGCATTGCACCAAGAACGGCGATCAAGGAGGAATCGACGTGTGCCGACGTGCACCGCTGAGCGTCATCAAACACGCCAGAAAAAGGCACAGCAGTATCGTGACACTACGTATTAACCATCACCATCACTATCTACTACTTGTATTGCTCGGGACGGTATCTATGTCTGTACGTCTAAGCATGCAAAGAAAACAACAACAACAACAACAACAACAACAACAGCAGCAACAATGCAAGCGTCTACGCTTCCTTCCATCCCACCACCACCACCACCACCACGAGAGAGAGAGCATGCACACCCTACGAGCGTACCGGAGGTTGCACCCTTAGCGGGGCTGCCCCTGCTGTAGCAGAACACCTCGAGCTTCGGTCCCACCGTAGGCAGCCGCAGGTCATCGTCGTCATTGTTCTCGCTGTCGCCCCCACCGACCGCCGAGGAAGGCGGCTTGGTCTTCGCACGGCGAGTGCACAGGCCCAGGGCGCGTGCACCACAAGCGGCAGCAGCAGCACCAGGAGTAGCAGCAGCAGCAGCAGCAGCAGCAGCAGAAAGAAGCAGCAGAAGCAGAAGCAGCAGCAGAAGCAGAAGCAGGCAGCGTAAGATTGATATTTTCTTCTCCTCAAGGCGATCGAAGGTCGTGGATGTCCGTGACGACGAAATTGATTAAATCGGGGAACGAACACCGCACCACGCATGCCCCCCCCCAGCGTCTGTGCACAAACAACCCCCCGCAACCAACATCAGACGGATCTACCTTTTAATGTGAAGAAAAACAACAAAACAACAACAAACCTTCGACGGGCGGGGCGGCGACAGCAGCAAGGCAGCGGCGGCGGTGGCGGCGTCGAACTCTATCGAGTCGTCCCAGCAGGGCTGGGTGGTGTTGAGCTTCACGCCCGTCGAGAAGGGGCCCTGCGAACCAAGCGTCAGCTCGCAGACAGGGCTCATCTTCCGGAAGAAGTCGTTCGCCTCGCCCCGCGTCAAGTCCTGTGACATGTGGCCAACGGCGTGTACTGCTGTGTGCTGTGTGTGTTGTGTGTGTGTTCTTATTCCTTCCATGGGAAATATTTACCTTGTTTTTGTCCATGAAAAAAACACGAACAAAAAAAATGCACTTCATCCGCCGGCGTGTGCATGTGCTTCTCTCACGGATATGGACCGCGCGAACGCTTCATACATGGGCGAGAGGGAATGACGCCGCACGCACATTGTATCATAGTAGTCAACAAACAGACCAAACACCAATAATACTTACGCAACCTCCATTCGAGAGGAATCGTGTTCGTGTGCAAGCGCGATTGGCAGACCTCTCTCTCCAAGCACACCACCGTGAAGACTGGGGGGTTGGGGCGCTACAGGCATCGAACTACTGTACGTACTGCTGTGTGGTAAGCAAGTGCTTTAGCGAAAGAAAAAAAAACGACAAAGACGGATTTACCTTTCCCTCCCTGACCGTGATGACCCACTGGCGAAGCACAGCAGCAGCAGCAGCAGCAGCGGGGTTGTCAAATGGCGCGCAGATGCGGTTTTATTATGGGGGGGGGGGGAGGGGAGAAACGCAAGCGACGCGGGCGCGAAAGGGGGGGGGTATAGCTCAGTGTGAATCAGCAACAATCAGCCGCGCTGACCGGTCGACCAATGAATAAAGACAAGTTCGTGTTAGCGGGTGAAAATCTACGTTTCTTTGGACAAAGGCCAACGTTCGAAGAACGAGTGACCCCAGGAATGCCCGAACACTGGAGCCCTGCGCGAGAGAGACTCGGCGCAAGCCCTTGGCCCAAACCAAAGAATCCGCTGATGCAACAGCGAGTGTGTGGTTCCCGGCAGGGATACTATGGGTTTGTCTTACAGATTTTGGTTTGCTGGTGTGTGTTTGATATCCTCTGTCGGTTTGTGTCTTACTCAGCGACTACGGTAATCCCTGTATGAGTTGCCTCCGTAGTTGGGGTGGGTGGGTGGGTGGGTTGTAGGATGCGAAAAGCGTGTTGTGTGCTTCGTTGAGTGCGTAAACTTGACTTTGCGTGCATCACGACAGCAGTGCAATGACACATGTAAGGAGTGGCGCCCAGATGATACACCTCACCCCATGTACAGCAGTACCAACTCTGTGCTGCAAATACCCGTCACAGCCCGAATCCACTTTTAGGCGGTACATACGTGCCTATCTAGCGCGGGTGCCCTGTTATACATCAATGTTTTCTCTCACCCGCCCGGCGCAATGACACCGACACCGATGCGGAAATCGAACTCAATCATGCCGTTGTTACGTTATTCGCGCCCCCCAGTGCGATTACTTCGATTGGTGCGATCCGCCATAGGTGCGTGCACTCTTGCATGATACCCCATGGGTAAAACGGGATTGTATCATATGGACAACCAGATTCCTCGCGCGGATAATGTGTGGTAGTCTACAAGTATGTAATCCTGACCATGCCGATCGCTGTGTGCGCCTTGTTGTGCTGTTTGTACGTATCCCGGCTTTTGCATATTTTGATGATGACGACACAACACACATCATGTAGACTACAATACAGCAAGCGGTGTTTTGTTGTTTGGCTCTTCCAACTAACCTGGATGATCTCACGATCATGCTCATGCGCAAGTGTATCATAGAACGAAGAAGGTGCTTCGTCGCAAAACCAAAAGAGTTGGTACCAAGGAACAGCGGCCACCGCCGATGTGGGAGGCGAATAAAATACACGAACACGAACAACGGCGAACTAGAGAAATCATCCTCTTGTCCCTTTGTTGGACTCCTGCTTACAGAGAGGTCGTCTGAGAGCGCTCCCGAACCCGCTGCTATCTTTTGGACATTATCCGTTCTGAATTTATTTACCGTTTGTGTGCTACACATCCTGGTGTGGTCTAGACGACGAGTGCTGGTAACTAGGGTAGTTTTGAAAGGGGGCATGCTCTATCCTCACCTTGTCCAAATGCATGGGCAGCTGGCGCTTGGGTGAACTCATGCTGCCGTCTCTGTGAACAGGTACCTGTGGTGCGTGCGTGGCAGCCGTGACGAGATAGAGAGAGGTCTGTCTCAGGCGACACTTTCGTTCAGCTTTTGGTTGTGCAAGAGGCACCGTGAATCACACTACCTGCTCATCCTACATAGGTGAACTTACTATTCGTCGGGGCATCCCCGCTACTACCACTTCGCCCCACACCACAGCCCAGAGCCAGCACACGCCCCAGCAGCTTGGTCATGGTGAGTGTGCGATAGCATTGGACATCGCGTTTGCTTGGTTGTCTCTTTCATAAGTTTTAGCGCGCCCACCGCTACTGCTGTGTGTCATCCATGCATTGACTTCAAAAACGCCGATGAGGCCTCCCAGCAGATGAATTATGCCGATGTCGCACCCACACTGCTGTAGATTGCAAACAGTTCGGAGAGATGGAGGAACTTGTTCAAGGGCGTGGGCTCGCAGAAACACCCAAAGGGATCGGCGCCACACATGCCTGTAAGATGCGCGCATTGCCGCCTCAGTAGTAGGTGTGTGACAGTAGTGGGTGTGTGACAGCTGTATTCACGGACATCTCGCATCAGCTCTCGTGAGGTCGAGTGTGTGAAACCGCACTTGGTTCGGCTCCAATTTCGAATCCATTATGACGGACTGCCATCGAAGCGCTTGCGTCCCTGTGGTCGTACATACTCGAGTACATCTTAACAGCTGAACAGAGCGGCGTTTTATTTGTGGTGATAAAATGAAGGTGGTGTTAAATTGTCACCTGCCGCGCGTGCTCTCTGCATGTTGCGCACGCGGGTAAACATCAACTTCAAGCACACAAGCCTGTAAGGAGGATTCCCCTTTCGCATGCGACCACAGCGTGGTTTTCTTACGCTCACCACTATTATGCAATGTAGCAGCTGCTGAAAGCCTTCCATCGCATCCCTTTGAATGAGGGTATTTATCAAGCAGGTAAATAGTATTATCATCATTGTAAATTAAGCGTTTGCTGTGGATCGTTTTGCCCTCGGTTATATGTAGTCACCTGAGGGTCCGGTTCCGTTTTGTCACCGCTGCGAAGAATCGAAGAATCTCTGGTCAGACTCCCGGATGTGCAAGCGCCACAGCAGTAATTAGTGTGTATACTTTGACGGAAGAGAGTGCAGCACTCGCATTCCAAATCCAAGGCAAGCACAGCACGAGGGATGGGTAGGGGACTCAAGGAGAGGAATCCTTCTGTGTGACCACGGATTGGAATCTCTCGGCAGCAATGCTGAGCGCTGATTTGAAGTGATGAAAAAAAAAAAACTACATGGATCCAATTGATAGATCTGAAAAAGCAGCGAGCCAGACGTGTGTGTTGATGCTGTCTTCTCGCCATCGAAACACCTTTTAGATTATCTC
The DNA here is from genome assembly GCA_000310025.1 of Ectocarpus siliculosus. NCBI lineage: Eukaryota > Phaeophyceae > Ectocarpales > Ectocarpaceae > Ectocarpus > Ectocarpus siliculosus. Next base: position 1,854,398 of record FN649751.1, on the reverse strand, counting down.
GTAGATGTGACGTCAGATGACCCGTTCGGAGATCCGTATGCATTCCTTCGAGGTGTTGCCACTGAGCAGCGTCAGTGGACACGCTGACCCCGCGTGCAAGTACAGCGAGTCGGGGCATTGCCGTTGCCCCCGATGGAGTCAGCGGACGCGCAACACCCGCGTAAAAGTACAGCGGGCCACCTGCCCCACGTGCTCGCATCCCCTCTTCAACCTCTCTCGCGTGAGGTTGAACCTGGTGTGTCTGCAGACCACACATCGAAGGAATTTGGCTGCAAGAAGAACCTGCGAACGATTCTGAACAGTTTTGTTTGTTTCGCCCACATCCAGATCTCTTGAGGGCATCCGACCCTCGCACCTAGAGTTCACCCATCTCGGCGCCTCCGCATCTTAGACTCGCTACACCCAGAGAGTAACTACACCAATGTCCTGATGATGTTACGTAAAACCGGCCAGCCGTCGTGATGTTGCTTCATTTGTACAGGTTGATCAGTACAAGCGTTTTTTATGTGTTTTCTGGGTTTTTCTTGGTTGAAACCCCGCATGCCGCGCGCATCTGTATGTGTGTGTAGTATGCGTATGTATGCCGCAATGCCATCGTCGGTCCCAACCTGAGGCTCGTCGGTCTGCACGGTCTGCATTGCTCTGCACATCTGCTGACACCGCCACGACATGGCTCGACTGCTGGAAACTACATGTTTGTGCTGACTGGTTGCAGCTGCTGCAGCTGTTCACACACAAATGCTGACGTGTTACTTGCTTATTGACACGGTGTTTGACACTGACGTACTTAGATAGTCTTACATTACAGCCCAGAGAAATTCTTGAGATTCTGGAGAAGGATTCACAAATTTGTACTTAGTCTTACGACCACAGAAAGTCTCACGACCACAGAAGACTACCCCGTTCGAGATGTTGCCCAAAACCGAACGGATGATCTCTGTTCAGCGGTAGTCAAGGTACTGCGACAACGCGGTGTAGTGGCAACTCTTGATCGAATCGCTCTATCAAGGGACCCATGCCTTACTCGGAAAGAACCGTGTTTCTATTTACAAGAGTGGTGACCGCCTTGTGCAGATTTTTGAAGACCCCGGAAAAGGCGGTAACCGCCGTCAGTCAAAGGAATTTGAACTACATTGCAGAGCATTGGCGTACACCCACACAGACCATGCACATTAACCACGACCACGTGCGTAGCTGCGGGGACATAGGATTATGACGTAGAGGTATCACGCAGCATCCATTGAATGAACCTTCCTATTTGTATTTATACATGCACGTATTAATACCGATGTAAGGTTTGAGACGGGAGGGATACAAAGCCGGTCTTCGATCTGGATCTCGATCTCGATCTCGATCTCGGCCTCCTGGCACGAATGTCCTGGTTTGCTTCTCGCTACCTGCAGTATGTGTCGTGTAAGCGTACATGACTGAATGCACGAAACGAATAAGTACCTCGAAGACACGAATGGAAATTTGTCAAAATGTGAAAATTCCTCCTGTGAGATTGTTGCTATATTAGACGGTTTCGGAAGTATTTTTCGAAAAAGTTCACTTGCACTTTTAAGAGCAGTTCCTGGGACCAGTTCCGTTTTTTTCCGAAGGTTTTACTTTTAACGATGTGATGTCCCGATGTCACCATGAGGGAATCTGATCAGCACGGCCCGTGACCAAGTCACCATACCCCAAACAGATGCTTGGATTCGGGTGAAACCTTCGACGCAGCGTGCTGCACAGCTCCGAGGTACCTTGCCACCAACCGAGATGGGTCCGCTGAGTGGAGCGTGAGCGTCTTGTGAGAGATGACGCGACGTTATTGAGCTGGAATGCATATGCACGCTCCCAGACAGGGTGTGCATGCAGCAACAAACGCCTGCAGCACACACAAACGCTCGTCGCTCACTCTCTCGCAACGCATCCCGCTTATCTACAAGCCAGAGCCAACAACGCATAAGGCAGGAGTATGCCCTAGGATACGTATGGTTGTGGATCATGCTACACTATCGTGTTGGGCGATCGATGCGAGTGTAGTAGGTGTCCGGCCGCTGCTGTGAGCGGGTGTGTGTGTTCGAAGAAAAGCAGAGCGAGCCGTGCCCCGACATCAATTTGATACATATGAACCTCGGTCAGCGCCGAAGCAGGAGTCCTCCCACTGCTGGCAGTAAGCTCTATGACCGACCGCGGGCATGCGTTGGTGCGGTGAGGTGTGCAGCAGCACCCATCCTGGCGTGGTTTTGACCAAAGCAACTAACAGCTAAAGATGAAAAAACTTGAAAAAGCTTTAACAGACGCCAGCTGCCCTTCGTACTAAATAACAAAATCTTGCTATTTAGGGTCGAAAGTTCATTTTTATGACGGCCGTAAACTTCTCTTTTCCCTTAAAAGTGAAAGTGATTTTTTCAAAACGTACATCCGAAACTCGCCATTATTGGCTTCTGCAGGTAAAACCATTTAGGTTGTACGTAAAAACGATTTGAATCTGAAAAATGCGGACTCTCGTTAGCAGAGGTTTGTTCTGTCAAACCTTTAAAGGCATGAATCAACTACTGCTAGAACCTCGGCTGCATGTTCAAGACTCTCCCACATGAAGCAGGCATGTCAGCCGCTGGCCGACTCAAATACTGAAGACGCTGATACCGCAACCTTCCTAACGAAAGAGGTCGCTCGCAAGGAAATAGTTCTTGCACCCACCCATCTGGAGAGTGTGGAGTGTGTGGGAAACGAAAACCAGCACAACTCGCGGCATATAATTCAGCACATACACCTCCCGCATACGACGTGGTCACATCGAGGGTACCCCAAATATCATGCATGTCCAAAACAATCCCCCGAGAAGCGATCGATGCAAGACTGACGCCGGTATGACCACCGCGATGCACCGCCAAGAAACGGCTCTCTCGCGCATTGTCAAAAATGAACCAAAAAGGGGGAAGCGTTGAATTCCTGCCGCAGAAGCCAACCAGCATTTATGGCCGCATCCGTTTCCCCGGCATACCGCCCTCGCTACCCGAGCCGTCCCGGGGCTACCGGGTGGTTGGATGGGTGGAAGAAACTCAAATCTGTATTACCAGGTGCTGACTGTTCCCCCCCTGGTTACCTGTTTCTATTTCCAACCTCCGCTGCTCGTGGTGAGAGCAGGGAAGGTTTGACCTCCACGATGCCTGCATGGCCGGCGACGTGGAAAAGGTGAAGAGCATCCTCGAGGCGACTCCGGACAAGGTCAATGCCCGAGGCCCGAAGAACGTGAGAGCGAAGAAGAGCGGTAGAAAAGGGGCGTACAAACCTTGTGCAGTAGGAGGACACCAAGACAATTCCTGCGTCTGGCCTTGTACCCGTTTTAGCGTGAACCCTTGCGACAAGTTGCTTGCCCCAGCGTTGATGCTGTGAGGAGTTAGTTGCTTGTGTGCGGCTGTTCGGTCATGTGCGAGTTTGGTGTTATCCGCTTTTTCTGAGGTCATTCGCCTGTCGCTTTCTGCTACCCGCCATCCGGTCTCTCACCGCCTCCCCCACCGTCACCCGGTCTTCCTGTCGTCTAATCTCTCCGTGGTTCGTCTCGTGGCGAAATGGATCCGTCCCACGTTCACGGCGGAACTGGCGAATACGGACTACCCCCCCTCTGCTGCTGCCGTGTGGGTGAACTGGACCACATGAATCAATCATTCAATGCCATGCCAACGGATTCTGTCGCGCCGTGTGGGGCTGACGTCGCTTCAGCGCTCGCCGCTGCACTGCGCCGCCAAGGGCGACAGCCCCGAGGTGGCCTCCTTGCTTATCTCGATGGGCGCGGACACGGAGGCGAGGACGGCATACAAGATGACCCCGCTGCACGTAGCCGCCTTTTACGGCAGCGCGGCCGTGATCCGGTACCTGCTGGACGAGGTGAAGGATCTCGACATCAACGCGCTGGACTTTGGATCATGTGAGGGATGGACCAGAGCGTCCCGTAGAATGACGTGGTACTGTAGGAAGGCTGGTGCAAATGAGGGTGGAACGCGAGGAAGACACTGAAAAGAAGAGATGGGAATGAACCACTACCTCTAGAAAGATTAGACAGTCTGATGTAGGCTGCCGCTGTTGAAGGTGCACGTGAGGAACACTTGAAAGGGATGCGGGAAGCCTCAACAAGAGATTGGAACGAAATCTACCTCAATGGCCGGATGGACTCCGAGGAAATGCTGAAACTGAATGTTCGAGTGGCGGACTCTGACTTTCCCAGGAGGGAAAGATACATAAGTTACTCAGACTTTTGGAGGAGTGAAAGATACATGGGGGTTATGGGGTTGTAGGGCGGAGGAGGTGATGCGAAGACCTGCCTAAGTGGCAAGGCAAAGAGAGCAGAGTCCACATGGTTGGGGATGGTGAATTTGCAGAAACTTTGTTTGACAGAGCGCCCCCGGTTCCGGACAACACGCCGTCTAGGATCATGTAGCAGCGGTTGGGTCTTGTCTTTGTTAGCATGTCTCGCAGTATTCCTCCATATACATACCTTCTCTAAAACCATGGCAAAACAAATCCACTGCACTGATCTAAAGTAACGACGAAAGACGGTGGGTGTTTTTAACAAATTCGCTGCGTCAGAGATTGTGAAAGTTCGACGGGAAATCAGTAGAGGACATTTTGGAGCGGCTACCTGCGCATTGGAACTCCCAGATCTGTTGCGTGAGCCGTGCTGTCGAAGGCTGCAACTGCTGTACGACATTTCCGCATATCTTGATCAAAATCTGGGTCCATACAATCCACTTGCTACACGCGCCATCACAGGCCCAATCCCTCAAACTGCTGTGCTTGATCATTTATTCTTCCCGGGCCACGAAAATAGGGACCTCGCTGCACTACGCTTGCAACTACAACCGGGGCGAATGCGCCGACCTCCTGATCGACAGTGGCGCCAGCTTGACCAAGAAGAGCGCCGAGCTGCAGCTGGTTGCTCTTCACCTAGGTGAGACAAGAGCGGTACGCATTGGTAGATTCCAATATCCAAGTCAAATACGGATGAAACACACGCCTGGTTCGAAAACTGTTCCGATACTCCGGCCTGAGCTGAAATTCCACTCAATGAGAGAGCTGATGTGCTCTCCTTGTTGATTCGTTTTTCACACTACTCATGAATACTCCGAGCTACTGCTGTCCTTTGAAAGGCAGAAAGAGATTGCATGGTTGCAGGCCTCACGACGACCGTGATACCCCCCCTCTCCTCGTCAGCGTGTCAGTAAGGCTCACCCGCGAATATTGACGATGCCTGTTTGGGAGTAGAGCGCAAGTGCTCCATCTCGAAAGGGATTCGTGTTTCATGCGAACCTTGTGTCGTGTTCAAAACAGCGTCCACATGAATAGGGGACCCCCACCGACTGACCCTAACCCACGACCCCATCGTCGCCAGCCGCCCGCTCGGGAAACCTTGCCACGGTGGAAAAACTCATAAAGAACGGCTGCAACGCGAGCCAACGCAACCTGTTCTACACCACGCCGCTGCACCTGGCCTGTCAAAACGACCATGTGGTGGGTTAATCTTGTTGATAGGGGAACGTGTTTTTGTATCGTCGTGCTCGTAGGGGTATGAGTGGATGGCAGTGAAGGATTCAATCTGTTATTTTCACTTTGGTTCGAGCTAAATACAACAGCTCTCACTTTTGGCTTGCGAGGCGGATCTCTTGAACGTCTTCACAAGCGGCCCGGTTCTCGAGTGGCTTGCAGGTGGTGTAGATTTAACATCTTTCTGCTAGATTGATTTGTTCGCTGTCAATCCGTGCGGAGTATCTGCCGTTTTGTGGAGACACAATGGGATCTCGCTTCGTCAACTAAATGGCGTAGAACACACGCAAATTTAAACGGGTGCACTCCTGTTCACTGAATACTGAGAGTCAGTGCTACGCGAATGATGTTGCAATCCAAAGCTTGTACTTGATACCCCCCCTCCCCCCAACGACTGTGCCCCCTTGTCCCCGCCCCTTCCCCAGGACGTGGTGCGCTTCCTACTCAAGTCGGGGGCTTCCCCCGACGCGCCCGACGAGGCCGGAATAACGCCTGCCCAGCTCACCAAACGCGACGACATATCTCAGACGCTGGAGGAGGCTGTGAAGGCCGCTGTAGAGAGACGACGTTCGCCGCCCCCGCCGCCCGCAGCCTGAAGTAGCCAAAATGTCAGCATGTTTTCTCGCCCGCGGCTGCCTACACAGATTGTCGAAGAGTTGGTTGAAAGCAGCACTAGGTTTACTGTTTTTTGTTTCATTCTTCGAGAGGGAGAGCGCGTTATTGATGGCTGGTCTCTCTCTCGATGTGTTTCTGTGCGGAAGCCTGGTATGGCGGCTGCAGTCCCAGCAGACAACATACTACGTGGTGTTCCCAGTTTGATCCAAGCTGACAAAAGAGCTTTGGGTTGCGGAAGAGAACGTGGCACGTTCTCTCCGGGAAGTATTGGTCTCGTCCGGTACGGCCTGCCCTGCAATGCAGCAGCTCGAGTCCGGATAATGGTTAGATACTGGACTCGGCAGTGGCTGCGAGTGAACGTTACTTGTTGCTCAGGCTCGCAGGGAGAAGAATAGGTTGAGGGACTGCTTCGCCCGAGGTCTTGGTGGGTGCGATTGATGTTTTGCGCATGGTAGGGTTTCGTGATCCAGGCAACCTAGTACGAGACATACGGCTGCGTGTTTTTGCTTGTGGGAATATCAATATCTAGGTGAATGGGTGGATCGTGCTGTTTCCGTCCGAATTGTGTGTTACCTTCAAACGTCTTTAATGCATTTTTTGTGTTGTTCATGAGCGAAAATTTTGGTCGTCCAGCTGCAATTGATCCCCTCATACATACAGTACATGGAGCGAGCCAACCCTTGTTTGCCTTGTTGTGCAGGCGAATTCATACGTTTTTCTCTCGCCATGCGATGCAGCTTGTCCGGCAATGGCGACAGTGCAACGAGCGACAGCAACATGCACTCGGCAGGTACTCCGTAACTGTTGCATACACCGGATAGCTTATAGCCCTGGCTTCGTTCGAGCGTAGAAACACATCGAAACGCGTCCGGCCTTCCTCAAACCCCGGTGGCCTCAAGAAAAGCAAGGTGCCCTTGTAGGCCAAGCATCTGCTGCGCTAGTCCTATGTGGGTTTGATCGTTGCTCCCTTGAACAAGAGAGGCGGAGTTCTGTTCACGGCGAACGAGCTGTTGTGGCCCCGTACAAGTAGCCTAGCCCGGCATTTTCTGTTGACGACGAACGAGCTGTTGTGGCCCCGTGCAAGTAGCCTGGCCCGGCATTTTCCGAGCCGTGTACCGCACCAAAAAAGTCCTCGGTAATCACTTGTATCCTTGTTGTGACTGCCCCGGTAAGACTCGAACGTACTCGTACCGATCGATCGGTTTTGTTGAGAACCTCCTCCCGCTTCCTTCCCCGTCCGCGCCTCCATTCAAGTGAAGCATGGCGTCTATCCTCTCAAGCAGATGGGCCAGGCCTTGACCCGAAGCCGCCGATACCCGAATTGCGCCTTCGTCATCCGGCCCAGTACGCCCCTCGCGCGCATGGCTCAACCTGCTGCCGCCCTCGCCAGCAGGACCTTCCGTCCGTCGGTTCGCTTTCTCCGCCTCCGCCTCGTATGGGAGACTCATATAGCTGCCGCCGCCATCGCTACGGCCAGCACCGGTATTAGCACCACGATTTTCAGGGTCGAGCCTTCTCTCCTTGTCCACCTTATTCCAGACCTCAAGAGTCGGGACGCCCCCGGCACCTAGCTCCGCCAGTGTCTCTTGGACGGCCTTTCGGTGGGCCTCGCACACGCGGGGCTCTACGCTGGCGTCCCGCACGTGCAAGAGCACGTCCGCGCTCTTGACTTCCTCGAGCGTTGACTTAAAGGAGTGCACCAGGTCCGTCGGCAAGTCTTGGATAAAACCTACGGTATCAACCAAGACACATCTTGCTCGACGGGTCCGCCACGGAAGGAAAGAGTGTCGTCGAGGACGAAGGGGTTGAGTTATTAGATTGCGCAGAGACAGAAGGGGGGGCGTGAATGGGGTTTCGTTCGCATCATTGTGATGCCGGTGTCCTTGGTGAAACGGCGTTCACACAAAAGATGAAAGACTTTTTGCGCCTCCCACGTGTGGCTCCTTCCGGCACGAGTTGTCAAGCATGCCTTCGCTGAGGTAGAGGACCAAATGACTGTACTCGTGTGCGAAGGGTACAAGGGTTGGATCTCCAAAAATCTAAAGCAATCGCCCAATCCCAGGAGTGGAAGTACAAAGCTCAACCTGAGTGCAATTACCTTACGCGTGACGGCAACGTTACCGATCGGACGGTCGGGTCTAGTGTATCAAACACCCGGTTTCGAGCCTGCACCATGCCCTTCCCTTTTCCCGCTCCGCCGCCGGCCCCTTCAAAGCGCCTTCCTCTTTCGCCACCTCTTCCTTCTCGATTACCCCCTCCGCCTCCAACGCCGCGAGTGCTATGCCGCCCTAGCGCCAGCTGGTTCATGAGCGAAGACTTGCCCACGTTGGTGTAGCCCACGAGAGCCACGCTCGCCTCAAGCCTTCGATCCCGAGAGCTACGTTGGAAGCCTCGCCGGCGCTCGACGTCCTTTAGCTGGCGATGGACCTCAGCCGTGCGATTCCGCAGCAGCCGGCGCTGCGTGTCGATCGCCTTCTCGCCGCTGCCGCCCATCGTCCCGACGCCACCGCCCTGGCGATCGAAGCCACTGCCCGAGCCCTTCACGAGATGGGCTGCTTTGTACTTGAGCATTGCAAGCTCCACCTGTTGCATTGATTTGGGAGGCGATGGTCCAAAAGTGAGTATACGAACGCTTCTTGTGTACGTGTCTAGCTTTGTACCTTGTAAACAACAATAATTCTTTTTTCGGTTCTCTTTTGTACTTGACACAACAGTGGTAACCAATTGCGGCATCTTACCAACCGCCATCAACCCAGGCACCTGCCACAAGGAACGTGACCAATCTACCTCTACCTCTGCTGGTTTTGGTCTCGTTTGTTCATGGAAAACCGGGTGCAGATGTGCTAAACTTGTCCCCGTACTGCTGCTGTAGTTTTGAAAATGAGACTATGAAAAGTAGATGTAAACGATTTGCAAGTCCAATGGCTGCTGCTGCCACCACAGGTGCCGATGCAGCATTCATCATGCAACGACCCTCGCCTGTAGCTTTGCTTCCGTCGTCCTCGCTCTGTCAGCGAAGATATCGAGGATAACGGCAAACCGATCAAGCACGGTCGCACCGCCCCACTCGGCACTAAGGGCTTTTTGCTGCTGTCCGGAGAGGGGCGCGTTTACGAAGATTGTATCCGCATCTGCTGCGGAAATGGCACCAGACATCTCGGACGTCTTGCCGCTGCCGAAAACAAACTTGGGGTGGACATTCCGCAGCTGCACCACCTTCGATAAAAAAGAGGAATACCGGCGGTTGGGTCGCGAGATAGGGGAGTTATAAAAAGGTGGCGTGGATGAAAATCCGCTACAATGTGGTCGGGTCGTGCTTATAGTAGATATTCCCCGGGGTTACCGCTATTGGGCCTAATTCCGCTTTTGTGTCATGGGGGCAAAAGTCGTGGCAAACCTTCCTCACATAAAGGTTTTCAGCCTGTAGGGCCCCATTTACCACCTGATATTGACGATGACTTCATCTACGCACTCTTCTCCGGCATACACCTGTGCAAGGTTTCAACGACCATGAACCCTTGGCGACGTTTACCGACTTAGCTTGATTTCGGTCTGCGGGTGTGTGCATACGAGTGAAATCGTCCACACCGGAGAAGAGCTGGACTAAAGAGAAGGAAACAACCAATCGAAGCCGGTTTCCCAGCGGTTCGGTACTCTGTGGTGAGATTTTGCTACAAGGACTCAATCCCCGCCCGCGAGCTATACCTCCTTGAATACAACCTCGCAGCCCAGCGTGTCCGCGAGAGCTACCGCCTCTTCGAGTTTACTTTTCGCTTCCCCGTACGTTGCCGTTGGTCGAAGCTGGTCCTGCTCTGGACCACGTGCGCATCCGCTCACGCGCTTCAAAAACGGCTGTAGCACTGCGACCTGTGAAGTGGCGAGACGAAAGCTATTGTCAGGGGGCATTGGCAACGGTGATCATGTATTGCACCCGCAGTGTGCCCTACCGTTGCTGAGCGAGAGGTGCAGGGCAGCCTGTGTACATGAACGTTGGTGGCAAATGTTTAACGTTTGCATGGTTCCAGGAAGCGTCGTCTTGAAACTGGCTCTCTCGCGCCAACTTGTGTTTCGGGAACGTGCCGAGTGATCATCATTGTCGCCCTCCGCCCCCACGGAGTACGACAATTTTCGAAATTCTCGCTGTTGTTTAACGATCTTATTCTGTCCGCAAGCGCTGTGTCGTAATAATTCCTGAACGAACCCCGTTCAATTGCGGTAGAAGAAACAGCACGACGAGCTGCGTTCGTCTAGCACACTAATTTCGCTGGGGCGACCACATAGCACCGTCACATACAAATAATAGCGGAAGCAAGGGATCTGGTGACTACATTGAAGTTATCCGTGAACGAACACGTATCGTCGTCATGAGCTAGTCTACAAGGTTGACCCGACCTAGGTCCCATCTCGTTTCGGGTGAATTCATTGTTCCCATGAGTCCTTCACGCACTGGTTGTAGGTTCTTTCCATAATGATGCCGCGTCGGAAGTCATATTTGCTTATAGCAATACCAAACATCTGAAGTGGAGATGACTCCTGTTGTACCATATGCTCGCGGTAAGACGGGAGCTCCGACGCCCTCGATCGTTGCTCACATGTATCTTTTGTAGCATGAGTAAAAGTGTAGTCAGTAGTACAATAAGCACGTCATTCACCTTGGCTTTCCGCCCAAAGGCCACCGCCGTACGAGCTACCATGTCCAGCAAACACACCAGGCTTCCGGCGACTCCTCCGTAGAAACGCAATGATGATGGTCGAGGCTGATGCTGATGCGCTGATGCTGATGTGACACCATGAGATTCCGAGATTGCACCGCATCCGGGGGTGCGGAGTGCAGAGTCAATGTTATCACATACCCCTGCCCAGGGTAAATCCACCTGCGTCCCCCCTCAGACCGTTGCCTTGCGTTGCCGTATGATGTGTTGGTTGCTCGCACGCCCGCGCCGTCGCACACGGTTCAGGTTCACGGAAATACTTGTTCGCAGTGCTGACCCGACTGCACCGACCATGAGGTTGCAGCACAAGACATGCCTCCCTTACATGATTATCGTAGCGGTCGTGATGAGTATCTACTCCATATTTCTGGTCCATTTGACCCAGCCCTTCCGGCCAGGCTACGTCCAAGAGGTGAGACCAGAAATTACGGGAGAAAGGTGCACAGATTTGTAGTGTGGTTTATGTGCAGCGACCGCTGCCATATGGTCGTTTGGTGCACGCGCTGGTACTGCAGCAGTGCATCCCGAAACTTGAATGTATCCCCTCAGATGTCTAACGTCTAACGGTAGTAACAAGATAGATACAGCAGTATCTCCGAGCTCTCTCGACGTCTGTACTGTGTTACATGTGCTCTCCGGCATGTTGTGAACGGCGAGCTGGTCATCAAGTTGAACAAAGCAAAGGCACATCACAGGTTTCCTTCGTCGGTACTTGCGGCATCTGATACCCTGTCTTGTCGTTGGAAAGGCGAGCAATTTCTCTCCTGTTTCAGAACGAAAACCAGCCGGTTGAGACTGTCGGTTTCAAATTTAAAACCCACCCCCTTGTGACCCCTACACCTCCTACCTCCTGCCCCCGGCCCTCATTGTACCATCAGCCCGTCTAGTGTGCTTGTGCCGGCTCAACCACCCCCCCCCGCGCGCATCTGAATTGTTGGCGCTGCGGACAACGTGATATCTTCATAATTGTGATGCGTGCATCCCAGCGAGCCCCGTCGGCCTCTTTCTCCGAGAATGTAGGGAGCAAGACACTTCGGGGCGCTCTTCGCGGGGCGTCTCCCTTGCAGCGACGCTACGCTAAAAGTGCTTCCACCACGTGGAAAACCACAGCAGTAACTGCTGTAGTTGCCTACTTCTCGGCGACCATGCGCTTCAAACTCTTGCCTGTGTATGCAGGGCACGTGCCATCTACTCACACATTCCTTTCGTTTTGATGGCGCGACCACTCCGCCCCACCCCCCGACCCCTTTCTCAAGATGTACCCGGGCGGGCCGAACCCAAGGGTTCATCCTGGGCTAGTGACCCGGTCGGAGCCACTTCCCTGCCAGTGCACGCCGGAGAGCTTGGCGGGGCTGAAGGGTCGAAGTGAGGTAGTGATCGGCCTCAGCTTTCCGTACAAAAAATTCAACAGCAGCCACTGGTTTCACATCAGCGAGTACTATGTCAGGTGTGTGCGGGTATGTAAATGGTAGGTGAATCACGGATGTTCTCGGCGGATTGGCTCTTGTCCTCCTTCCCTCTTAGGAGGTAGCTATTGATGACACGAGATGCCTGTTTTTTAGCGGCATTTTTGGGTGCCTTCTTTTCTAGTGTGAGGGGGGGGGGGGATAGGATCGCCTCCACTGGCTTACACGACGTGTTGTGCACTACGGCAGGTCACGTCTCATGGCCCCCTTCCCCCAACTGCCGCTTGCAATGCTTTCTTCCGCACTGCGCTTCCCCTGTGTCCAAGCAGCCGGCACATTCATGTGGCGCCAAAACTCCCACGAAACGCCACCGTCTACATCGTGGCCCCCCACGAGGAGTTCGTGCCGAACCTCATCCCGATGACCTTCTTCCTGCTGCTGCTGGCCTTCACCGACGGCACGGCGAGGACCGCGGAGGTCTTGCCGCGGCGGGCGCTGGCCCAGCTGGCCATCGCTGGGGACGTGCTGGTGCTGGACAACAACGGCGTCGAGTCCTACGTCTACGACAGCTCTCTACCCGTGTTCCAAAGGTGCGACGCGAGGCGCAGCGATGCGGCCCGTTAGAACTGTGTTGCAGGGTGGCCGAACGGAGGGTGGTTGGGGGGCCCCGGGATGCGGGAAATAGTCTTTCTGTATTGGTGATGCAGGAGTGACGGAGAGTTCTGTGAGAGTCACGCGTCTCCGCCCTGCCCGAGAGACGTACGTGCTCTCCCTGATGGCATTTCGAGTGTTCCACCGCCTGTCCTGTTTGTGCGCCCCGGGTTTTCATGTTTCACGGATATGTCCGGCAGAGATCGATTGCATATGTCCACAGGTGCCCATGACATCGTGCGATTGTCCACTGGTCTCCCCCTCTCGGCCTAGTCCACCCACTCCGGTTTGGTAGAGAGATGCGAGAATGTTTGAGCGCGCCTCCTAGGCGTCATTACCGGTGATACCCCTGTCCATTTTCCTCACGTTGCGCACGTTCTTCTTGCTAACCGCCGCCTTGTATGGATACGAACCACGAATTCGGACCGGTCAGGACTCAACGGTACCAGCCAGGGGAGCGCCAGGCCACACGGCCATCCCGGAAGTTGACGAAGTTGTCGGGTGATTCCGGAGAAGACGAGGAGAGTCCAAGAAATGCGGCAGCAGCCTCGGCCGATGAAGCGGCCGCTGCCGGCGATTCCGACTCCGCTACTACCGCCAGAAGAGCGGGCCGCGGCGGCAATGGCGGCGTTGCCGAGCGACATCGACGGCGGCAGTTGCTGCACGGGCAGGCGCCAGGAGGCTCGCGTGCTGCGGACACGAGCAACGCTTCGAGCGGTAACCATCTGCGGGTGCTCGAAAGAAACTACAACTGGGAGGACGGCGAGGGCACGCGGCGACTTGCCTGGGCCCCGCTCAGAGACGGGGAAAACGGTGGCGGGGTGAGGGGCGGGGACGGGGGCTGGGGCAGGGAGGAGCCAGTGGGGCGAGAAGCGAAGGTTTATGGCGATGGTGATGCCAGTGTGGTTTTTGATGTTGACGTCCGCGGCGAGCACACCGGAGAGCCGACTGTAGGGGGTGAGGTAGCCGCAAGAAGAGCCTTGGGCGTGGCGGAATCCTTGGCGGCGGGGATGGCGGCGGGCCAGCAGCTTGATCACGGGTCGACGGCCTACAGAGGTGCGGCCAGGACCGACGGCAGCGGCAGAGACCGCAGCAGTCTCAGATATAACCGCGGCCCCGCAGAGCTAGACACTGCTGCGGCCACCTCGCGAATATTGACGGCGCGATTAGACGACAGCCAGGCAGCACGAGCAGCGGAAGCATCCACAACGGCGGCGGACCCGAACGCAATCGATCAGGCGGCAGGCGCGAGCCTAAGCCGACGTGGAGAAGCCGGGGCGCAACAACATGAGCGTCGCGATGATGCCCGCCGTGCGGAGTACCAGTACGCTGCGAGGGCGGAGGCGGAAGAGGTAGAGGGGCCGGAGTTCTTCCCTCTCCCCACCCTGGCCGGGCAGCGGCAGCAGCCACGCACCAGGCCGTGCGCGTGCGCGCGATATATCGGGGAGTTCGGGGCTGCGCCGGTGGAACGGGGGTACTGGTTCCGCGAGGAAAAGGTTTGTGGACACGCCCGCGCGTCACATCAGCTGTGAGCCGAGTTCGGTCGTGTTGGCCAGCATTTTTCTTGTGCTCGAACAGATCCGCAACATCCGCATGTACGTATCATCCGCGTGTACCACAAATGATGCAGGTGTGACCGCTGGGAACCAACCTATAGCTCCTTCAGCCTTCCTCGAGTTGTCTTACTGGCTGTTGGGCGTTGTAACGACCCAGCGCATTGACGCACCAGGCTACTTTACATCATGTGGGGCCCCGATATGTACAAGAGCTTGATTGAAATGATCACGCCGTCCTGTTTCGAAACTTGACGAAACAACCAAATAGGTGGAGAATACGAGAGCTAGGATAGATGCCCTCTGCGGCGACGTGTACCGCCGGCGCCAGGAGGGGCGGCACGCCGCGGAAAAGGAGGGTGGCGACGGGAGAGAGTCTAGCAGGTTGGTGCGCGGAAGGAGGAAGAACACTTCTCTGTTCGGCGGACTTTTTGCCTTAGATGTGATCTCTGTGCCCCTCCACCCACCTCCCGAAGAACGACAGTTAAGATCCACTTGCCTCAGGTTATCGCCCCCCCGCGGATTGTGGCACAAGCAGCTCAATTCTCCGTGTCTTGATTGTGGAGCGTGATCAATCGTCCACCTGACTCTCGGCGAGCAATACATTAGAATCCCCTCCCCACCCCCCACCCCTCCCCGTGATCCAATGCGCTCCCCCCCGTCCTCTGGTGACTGCTTATCGCAACGTGGTGTGTTTTGTGAGCAGAAAGCGGCGACAACGGCTGGTGATCTACCAGAGGAACGACAACCGTCGGCTCTTGTCCCTCGACGATAACGTGGCCGTGTTCCAGCACCTTCTGGGGCCGACGTGGGAGGTGGTGCAGATAGTGCACGACAACGCGCACGAGCCGTGCTGGCTCTACTCGCAGCTGATGGACGCCGATATGCTGCTGACTCCGCACGGGTATGTCAAGCATTAACAGTCTATTATGTGATTTCCTGTATAAAACGAACTTATTATTACCATCCGGAGAATACACGACACCTCGTAGTGGATGCTCTAGACGACCGGTGAAATGCCCGTGTATCAAAGTGTTTCTCTTCTCTTCTACTGTAGCTGCAGATAATGTGTGTGGGTGAATCAAGCGATCTGGTGTAGCCATGGGTCTGAGCACGAATCAGCCAGGCGT
>FN649751.1:1817819-1833147 GCA_000310025.1 Ectocarpus siliculosus | reverse complement strand
GTTTCCCCGCCCGCCTGCTTGCCACCTCTGCTTGTGCTCTCGCCCAGCCTAGCCAACACGGCGACCGTGAACCGTTGCCATCCTGCCTCTCTCAACCTCAGTCCTTCCCCCGCCCCTCAGAGACCCGCGATCGTCTTGTTTATTCTGCTACATCATCTGAACAGCATGTAGGACACAACCGGGCCTAGAGTAAATGTGCCTACTCCATCACGCGTTTCAAACTAGCGGGTCTGCGCGTTTGCCGGCCTGAATATCGGATGATGGGAAAAGCACTTCGCCCCCCCCCCCCCCCCCCTCTGTTTTTTTTTTGTTCTGCGGTAACCGTAATGGTGGTCGAGTAGATCAAAGCACCAGAAAATAAAATAAGTCATACGCAGCTGTCATTCGTACGCCAGGAAGTAAGAAGTAAGCACAAGATGCCGAACACCCTTGGTAGGATGCAGCGCACCCTTCATGCGACTCGCCGAATACCTCACGGTGCTTCGCGCTTGGTGATGTGAGAGCCTGGTCCGGTGAGAACCCGGCGTGCTCCGTCCGGGCTTTGTAGGGATGCGAGGTCAATGGTCTAACGACTATGGCGTGCACGACTATGAGTACCCCCCCCCTCCCTCCCCCCCTACCGTTGATTAGTGCGGTGCCTACTCTCACGACTTTTTTTTCGACACGTCAAACATGTCACGGCGAGACGGTGTTACCATTCGACCGCTCGCGTTTGACGATCGATCGATGCTTCCATAAGGCACATACTCTTTTTCTACCAGCCCAGGCGTCTTGTAGCTGTCGCTGAGAGAGCACTTGCAACGGAACAGGAACAGCTTCCATCAACGGAAAACACCCCTTCCGACGCAGACAATCATGTTGTGCTTGTTGTATTGTCCGAGCCGAAATCGCCAAACGCCCGCGCTGCGTTTTCTGACTCTCTCTCTCTCTCTCTCCCTCTCCCTCTCTTTCTCTCTTCCCAGGAGCGGTGTATGAAGAGCATCCACTGCCGCAAATGGAGCCGCAGCGCCGACGTGCGCCTGGAGGAGCACCACCTCCGACAGATAGCCAAGGCCGCAAAGCAAGCCTCGAAACGGAAGCGGGAGTTTCTGCCGCCGCTTGCCCCGCCTGGCCAATAGCGGCGGGGGCGTCAACAGTAGTGGTGAGGGAGTGCGAGATCACGGCGCGCGGGGGGGGGGCGGCGGCTGCCTCTGCGACCAAAGGGCGTGTCCACAGCGCGGGCGTCATAGTTGCCGTAGGTGGCGGTGGCGACAGCGGTAGTTGTTGCGCCGGGGGTGGTGCCGCTGTGTAAAAGGGGGGTAAGAGGCGGTACGAGCAGCTCATTTTGAGCCTCCTTTGAGCCTCTTGGCGATAAGGCATCCGTCCGTCGAGACGGGGCGTGGCGGCACTTTGGAGTGCTGCTGCTGCCCCCTTGGCTGTAACAATCGTCTCCGTCCTGCGTGCGCGGCCGTTCGTGGACTATCGAAATTGAAGATTCCTCGCACTATTCACGGGGACGAGCATAAACGAGAACAACGGAAGTGGTAGAGGTTCATCATATGTTGGCGCGTTGAGCACGCCGCGGGCCAGGGAGAGAAGAGTATCGACAGGGGGGTAGAGCAAGCGGGCGCAAGGTGGCAGACTAGCCGCGTATTCTGCAGTCACATTGATGTATGTGATGCCAAAGGGGTGTTGTCATGTGTCGTTTGTGTTTTGTGCCGCAAGCCCTGAGAAAAAGTGAGAGTATGTTGTTGTTGTTGTGTTGTGTTGTGTGGTGTGGTGTGGTGTGGCATGGTGTCGTGTAGTTTCGGTTCGTTTGGTTTAGGTATTCTAGCGGGGGTGTGAATGGTGTGGTGATGGTGTGTATTTGTGTTTCCCTTTGACTCCGTGCGTCTTTGTACAGAACGTACTGTTACTGTAGTAAAAAAAACTCTAATTCTAAGCCACAGTCTAGAGCTTCGTTTTTCGGGACGACACGTCGCAGTCGCGAGGGCTGGAAAACAATGCAATGGGTAGGAAAAGCGTGTGGTCAAAGGGTTTGCTATTTATTCTTGTGTTTGCTTGCCTTGTACAGATAAAATGCGTTTTTTCGTTTGTTTATGTGGCCTGGTGGCACTTGTTGCTTCGCGTTTGTTGGCATTTTTTACGTTTTTACCCTCGGGGGTGCGGTCTCCACATTTTGTAGCTTGCTGATTGGTCTCTAGTGTATGTTTCACGCGTACATGTCGAAGTTGCCGCGCGAGTCTTGTTCTGGCCGCGCTTGCTGTTTCGCCGAAAGTGTTGTAGGTGTAGACGAAAGAGAGAAGAAGATGGGGGGCGTCGGTAGTTCATGACAGAGGGAGGAAGGGGTCACGTCGTCAATTTCGGTGACGTCTGGTCCATTTTCGGATGTTTTGATTTCGTCGGTCTCGACGTTGCGTGCGCTGTCCTAACCTTCATTTGTACATTCACTCTATATTTAGCACGTTATTTACTCATCACCCGGGCGATTTTTTTGCCGGTACGAAAATTAAAATTTCGAGCTGCTTGTCATATCAACGCAAGCCGTAGACCTGTGTGCTTGTTCGTTTTTGTTGTTCTCGGTCTTTGCCCCCCCCCCAGTCCTTCACGTCTTTACGGGCTTACATTTTTGTGGTTCTGATGGTGAAGGCGTTTCTATTGATGGCGCCCTTCTGTCTTTCTGTCTTGCGTCGCGCTTGCTGTTTTGTGCCCGTGTCAGAGTTTTATCTCTCTTGGTGGTGCTTTCCGCCGCGTTGACTAAAATGCACACATGGCATCAAGAAAGCGTTAAATACCCGGTCGAGATGGCACCCGTTCTGACGGATGTGTTCAGAGGTCTTTCCAGGGAGGGCTTCTTGTTCGGGGGCAGTCACGCCGCGTGCGTTTGAATACCCGTGAAGTTCCCACACTCTATCTACTGCATGTGTAGGGCGTCGTAAAAAAGAGATCAACCGGTGGTCATGTGACCGTGACGCGACTCTTCTCCATCGAGACCAGCTTCCGACAAGAAACTGCTCTCATCTCGCTCGAGGCCAGCTTAGGACAAGAAACTGCTCCGAGGCCAGCTTCGGACAAGAAACTGCTCTCTTCTCCCTCGAGACCAGTTTCGGACACAGAAACTGCGGGTGAAAATGTTGAGCAGGGAGGGTACCTCGTACAGCCGTCCGCGGTGTTTGTTGTCGGGCGGGGGACGAAAACCAACCACGGCTGTTGCCTGCTGCACGGCAGAGCCGCACGCGATTCAAGCCAGAGAGAGGCGCTACGCTACCAAAGGGTTCTCATCGGATTACTATTCGACCAAAGGGAGTTTCCTTTCAAAATATTTGACCAATCAGAATACTGCGGGCACCTTTTCTCTCTCTCTCTTTGCTGTACGTCATTTCGTGCAGATTTTCTGGTTCGTGGAAATGCCCTTGTCGGTCTACGTGGCGATACTCAGGGACGTCACTTTTCAGAAGATTATGCTTGGCACCGAGGATGATCATAACGAAGTCGCCATGCTTCACACGGCGGTGGTGCTTTCGGGCGACACGGGAGAATGGGTCCATCTAAAGTAGAAAGATGACTGTCTATCCTGTGTCGTGTTTCTATTTGTGATTTTCGTTTTTTTGCTCTAGGCTAAACGTTTCGTTCATACATACGCTCCGTGTTCATTCAGGGTATCTAAGCAAATATTCCTACAGACAAGTTGACCCGGTGCAAAACTCAACCGGAACGAAACAGAAAGGAGCACGACCACACAAAGACACTGCTGTCGAGTGCATACTACGACGGAGCCCCTAATACCGCGGCAGGATTCCCCCGGCCCTCTGCTACTCGTCCTCCTACAGTCATCCCCTCGCGCACGCCCTTGGCCTCTTCTACAATGGCCAACGCCCCTCCGAGAGCGCCAGACTCCCGCCTCGGGGTAGGGCCTGTGCTTCCGGCGGCAGCGGTGGCTGTGCCCGTGAGAAAATCTTCCTCGCTGCTGCTAGCGGCGAATGTCAGGGCCTCCGATAACCTCTTGGCCGACTTGAACGGCTCAGAGTCGGAGCCGACGATGCGCGGCGAGCGCGGCGTTCGGGGAGTGAGCACTAAGCGATCCAATGCAATCGCCGCGGCTGCAGTCGAACTCCTCCGTATTGCTGGGCTGGTGGAGCTGCCGCTCTGTCGGATCCCCTTTTCGCTTGCCCCGCCTTCTACCGCAACAAGATGAGGTGAGCCCGGACCCGTCTCCTTCGACGAAACTTCTGTCTCAGCTCCGTCTCCTTGTCTTCTTCTGGTGGGTGATGTTCCGGCTTCTGTCGGCGACGCTTCGTGAAGCGCCACGTTAGACTCAGTGGTGTCTGCTGGTGCCGACACCGCTGTGCTCTCGTCGACCCCTGGTGGTTGACTTCGTGCGGGTCGAGGGGTCCCTTCTCCCATGTCTTCGTAGCCCTTATCCGTCACACCGGTGTTACTACTCCCTCTTCTCCGCATGGAATCGCTCTCTTCGGTTGTCGCCGCCGCCACCGCCGCCGTCATCCCCTCGCCCTCGGACTCGCCCCCGTCCGGACACCCGCTGGCCTCTGCGCTGCTGCTGCCGCTCACACGCTTCAGTCTCGTGGACCTGTGAGCCCGCGGGGAGCGCGGAGACTTCGGGCGGGCGGGCGCGGCAAGGCAGTTGTCGCTGCGATCGACGCTGTCGGTTTCGTGATCACCGCCACCGTCGGCGCCGTCGTCGCCCTCCTCTGACTTCCGAAACCCCGTACCCCGACTACTCCGTTTTCTGTCTCCACCATTACCTACAATACTTGCACCACTATCTCGCGGACTGCTGCTGGAGCACTTGCCTCCATCGCCGGTTTTTCTCCTGTCCCTCCAGCGCGAGCCATGCGAGCTGGACGGTTTGCTGAACGATTCCACCGACGAAAACGATCTGACACTACCGCCACTGGACGCTGAATGCCACTCCGTGGTGCCTTTCTCGTAGTCCGTCGACCGTCGTCGTCTTTCGATCCCGTCGCGGTTGACGTCATTGCTCGATCGCGACCCGTCTTGCGAGTCACCGTCATCACCCTCGCTGCCTCTACCGGCGGGGGGCGTGATCGAACCGCCCGTAGCCCACGACATGACGTTTCGCAGTCCCTTGCTCTGCTGAGGGGAGCCGAATCGGCGCCCGGGGGTGGCGTTTCCGCCCCCGCCGCCTCCGCCACCTCGCGCCCCCCCGCACGCGCAAGGTACCCGCGCCCCACAACGGGGGCAACCCCCGCCTCCGGTGGCCGCCGCCGCCGCCGCCGCCCCCGCGTTTTCCGCCTCGTCCGCTCTCGCCGCCACCGGGATACCGTCAGCCGTTATGCTGATCGCACTTGGGCTCCTTACAGAGCTCCTATCGGCCGTCCTCGTCCTGCCGGCGGCGGCGGCCGCCGCAAACCCACCTTCCCCTCCCCCCGCCGCTGTTTCCATCAGAACAGCAGCAGCCCCTTCGACCCCCTCAACGCTCCCTCCCCGTGCCTCTCCCGGGTGGCTCTTGGAGTCGGCCCGATTCAAGGTGTCCGTAGCGGTCTCGTCTTGAGCACCGGCGGGCAGAGTCCCGCAGCCGTCGGTGACGTCCCGAGGGATCTGAGGATCGTCACCTCCGTGCTCGATGATCGAAGCCACCTTGCGGGTGGTCGTGGATGAGAGAGGGAAGCCGGAGGAGGCCAAAAGGGGTTGGGGACGGCGCGGGGGGGGACAACACAGTAGGCGGTTTGGGCCCCTGGCCGTGGGATAACAAGTTTGTTGACGTTGGCTGGAACCACAGACTAAGCGACGTGTTTGCTGTACCATGCTACGCCGCTACTGCTGTCCCATTGGGTTTTGGGTAGCATGTAGTGGGGTTAACTCCAACAGCGGCCACTATCGATTATGGGTGCGATCCAGCGCATGCCGGTAACATACGGCGAAGTCCGTTGCTTGGTTGCCTCCACCGGCGACACAAACGCACGCACAGGACACATCTCGCAGCAAGGCCGGCCGGTTGCATACATGCTTGCGCTATCCTACGTACCGTAGATACCCCAAAGAGAGCTTCGCGCAGAACCGGGCACTTCTGATCTCCTCACCTGAGCCTCGAGGTCCTTGATGTCGTGCCGTCGTTGGCGCTCCGCCATGTTCATCGGACGGTAGTGCTTCACGAACGAGCTCATGTGCCGGCGCAGCGGCTGACAAGCGAGTGCCTGCGAGGAATAACCCAGCCAACCGGAGTTAAGTTTCAAGACAACGGCCGCAACCGAGCTACGGAACACGACTACTCCTTTGGGCGAGTCTCCTGAAGAACGATATTAAGAAACGACGTCGAATATTGTACCGCCGTTCCTAGCCAATAAGCTCTGCTTTGGGGCAGACGACAAACCAAATCTCTACCCTACCTACCTTCCTCTCTTTCTGGGTACGACTCCAACTTCTTGGACGTCGTCGTCACCCCCATACGCTACTTTCCATGACCACATGAAAACTCAAAAGAAACGGCTTTGCCACATTCCAACAACATAAAGAGCGATTGAGAGCTATGCACTGGTTGGTGCCAGCCGTGAGGCAAGCTGTAAGAATAACGCATGCAAAGAGTCCCCTTCGCCTGGGGTGTGGGAGGGAACAGAAGAAAGTACGTACCAGCCATCTCGTTTGGGTGAGAGGTAGAGGGTTTGGGGTTTGGGTAGAGCACCTGGGTTAGGGTTGGCCGTCGGAGCGGATCCTTTTGCAACATCCAGCGAGCGAGCGCGGTGACCTCGTCGCTGTAAACTTCTGGAAGTGGCGGTGGCGGCGCCTTTATTACCTGGAAAGTATTCGATCGTTTGCGAAGCGCACTTGCTGTCGTTTCTGCCGCCTGGATTGCACTGGCATGCGGCCGCCGATCGAAGGCACTCTCGGTATGGGAGGAGTCTGGTCGTGGTCTTTCAGAGCTACCTCTGTGTGTTGCTCGGCCGCGCAACACGGGGCGGCATCAACGCGGAAGCGAACCAGACAGCACCCGGCACAAAACCGCCCGTCAGGACGGTGCTTTTACAAACGAAGGACGGACGGAAGAAATAAGAAACCCCCTCGCACCTCTTTGTCCTTTACCGCTCAATCAATTTCTATCGACCACGGTGCACGGGTGGCCAGAGGTGTCAGGTTGTGGGAGCACGAATTACAATCTCAACAAGGTTGCACACCACACAGCGGGCAGCTAACCCCGTCATCGCGGATTGCAGCGGTGGTCCAACCAACAGGGCGGGCTGCTGGCAGCACAGGAAAATCACGTAGTTTCAGGTCGATCCCGCCCTCCCAGGGTCCGGCCCAAACCTCCCACAGGTGGTAAACGGCGTCCAACCTGCCAGGTCTGGCCGCCGTCAACTGTGTGGTGGCGTTCCCGGGGGACTTGGTGGTTGCGATGCATTTCGAGAGCGGTGCAATTGGTTGCGAACGCACCTGGGATACTAGCGCCACGACGTCCCTCGATCGGAACGGCACGTCCAGCGAGAGGAGCTCGTAGAGGACGATCCCTAGGCTCCACACGTCGGAGGGGAAGCCGTACGGCTGGTTGTTGCACATTTCCGGAGAGGTGTAGTACGGCGTGCCTACCTGCGGTTAGGTTTAGTGGCGGCGGCACCGGCACCGGCGGTACGGACCGACGACGTGGCGGGAGGTCGTTCAATGATAACGTGTATCAGGGGGGTACTGCCGTGGGTGCGATTGCTTGCCCGCCTGATATGGTGCGAGCCGCGCTCCGAGAACCGGCCATGGTGCTTGATCGTAGTGACGATGGTGGCGGTGGCGGGCTTGGCGGGAAGCGCACCGCGCGTTTCCGTATCCAACTCTTTCGAGAAGCCGCGTGGAACTTGCTTGCTCAGCCACCAAAACCTTGAATTAAGACAGCTGCTGGTAGATAGAGTACACACGTCGCACAGAGCAAAGCCACGGCAACGTTGTACGAAGAGACTGAATCTCGTCGCTCACCTCGGCTTTAACCTGCTTGTCGCCGTCGTTTATGACCTTTGCGAGCCCGAAGTCCCCCAGCTGGACGATCTTCTTGCTGTCCATGAGGAAGACGTTGTTGGGCTTGATGTCTCTGTGCAGCACCTTCTTCTCCTCGTGCAGGTTGTGCACGCCCAGGCACAGCTGTACGAGCGCCGCGTTGTTGGCGTTTTCGGTGGCGGTTCCAAAGAGGGTTCGAGTGGGGCACCGTGTCGTCAATTGTAGGCGGCACAAAAGGGTAGAGAATATCGTTCGGATTGAACAAACGGGTGAGGCACTTTCTCCAATCGGTTCTCTCTGGCAGGTGAGAGTAAAACCCGTCGAAATTACGGGGTATTTCTGGAGGGAGCCGTCCATGTGCTTTCATGGATAGATGTGTGGCCCGGTGCTGAGGCGAGCCCTGGGCTTAAACGGCTTCCCCCCCTAACCTTCCTCCATCTATCGAGCAGGTTCACGTACGGCTCTGGCTTGGGTCGTGATGGGTCGCCTTTGCGAGGTTCACGCTCCCCTTGCCACTGCCAAAGCTACGTCATTCGACCGTTGGGATACTGGGCAGATCTTGTGAAGTATCGCGGTAGACAATGCAACGACCTGAGTGTACGCAGTACTCGTATTCCCGACAACCTACCCAAATGCCTACTTACGCAACAGACCGACCCCCTGAAAACGTGCGTCATCTCCTGCGTGCCAACACTCTTGACGGTGTTGCTGCCGTAGCTACAACCACAGCAAGGGTCAATGTTCCCCGGCGACTGCGTACCTGTGCAAACCATCCCAACACCGTCTTTTCTCCCAGAGGCGATTTAGTCTTGGAAGCGTGCTTCACAATCTTGGCGAGATCCCCCGACTCGCAGTAGGTCGTCGTGAGGCACACCAATCGGCTGTCGGCGCTCAGAAAGACGTCGAACAGCGTCAGCACGCAAGGGTGCTTGAGCCACTTGAGCAAACGGACCTAAACGCGTGCCCCCGCAAGAGGAAGGAAAGGCGCACCACGGCGGGGGGGCGCAAACCACCCGTTCGTCCGGTTCCCCCGGACGAGTGAGTGGGAAAGGGAAACGTCCGTCGTAAAGCCGTTGAAAAGTACAGTTGAAGGTGATGCACAACCGCGAACATTTCCCAATCGAACCCGAAACTCGAACAAAGATCTACAAGCTTGCGATTTGTTCTCCGTTCTGCACACCGCACCATTCTTGTGGGACTTTCTAGAACATTTCTGTGTATGTCAAATCTCGACCAGGCGATAGAAAAAGTTGCTTTTGTGCGCAAACGAGGCTTCCTCACGAGGCAATTTCCGTTCGGATAGGCCACGAGATTTGCGATGGCCACTTGTTCCCTCTGTGCCGGTAACGCAAGGTAAACCTTTGCTATTGGCGCCGAGAACAAACAAAACCGAGTGCGTTTCGAGATAAATAAAACGGTCGAATTGCCCGATATCGTGTGAAAATCTTTATCATGGTCGAGCGGCGAGCATCTATGCAGCGTACGCAAGATATTCGTGGTGGGCACGATTCCGGCAACACGTTTGCTGGACAAGGGGTTTAGCATGGAATTAACAAATAAAGGTGGTCTCTTTGACCGCTATTGATCAGGAAAAGCAGCAGCAGTACTAAGGACGAGGGAAGCCGTGGTATTGACACTAGTCTACCAAACGATACAGACCATAGCAACCAAGTGTCGATGACGGGTATGCTGGAAGTCTCTCTCCTTGCAAAGATCTGCCTGTATTTCTGTAGCGGGCTAAATAAAGCTATGGTGTCATTGGGATCCTTGTGCCACGTCGCCTACAGAAGGAGCGCAAGTCGCCAGAAAGCGCTTCACGAAAACATGAAGCCGTGCACATCGCCGCACCTCAGCCATCGCTGTGACGCGTTCCTCCAATTTATCTGCGCAGTTCAGCGTTTTCATCGCGTACAGCTTGCTGTCTCGGTGGTCCTTCACCAAGGTCACCGCCCCAAAGCTCCCCCTCCCGAGCACGCGCATCTTCTCGTAGCGTCCCGGAACTTCCATGGGGAGCTCCTCTTCCCCCACCTTGAACACCGGAGCGGTGCGCTCCCGCTCACCCCCGCCCCCGCCCCCTCCAGGTCTGCTTGCGTTGCCGCCGCCCGCCCCCCCGGCGTTCGTGCTGATGGCGGGGTCTCGAGGGATTATCGGGCCGTCTCTGCCGTGTCCACCCCGTTCCGCCAAGCTGGGCGTGTCGGAAACGGCCGTGTCTCTGCTCCGACGTAAGGGGTCCCGGTTGTGGGAGAGCCGGCGATCCACGCCGTCGCTGCGTTCGTGCCGTTGTTTGTGTTGGACGCGTAGTGGTTGTGAGATTGTTGTGAGGTGGCTGGTTTTGGTGACGTCTCGAACGTACGGGCCGTATCATCGGGGAAGCAATGGTAGAGCGGGGTATAGCATGCTTTGCACGTTCAGGGGGACAAGTCAGCGTCGTCTGTGGCTGTTTCACGAGCAACCCACCGCTCTCGTCTAGTGCAAGTTGTGAAGGTGGCAAAACGCTCTTGCTCGACAACGTTGTCCTCTAAGGGAACTAACTGTTTTTGTGTCTGCTTTGGGGTCAGGTGCTTGCCGTTCAAGTGTCCACGAGGAGATCTAAGGGAACTAGCTGCTGTTTGTGTGTCTTCTTTGGCGTCAGTCTTGCTTGGTGCTTGCCGTTCAAGTGTCCACGAGGAAATTGCAACAGAGGCGGGAAAGGACGACCTTCTGGTCATACCGAGATCAGTTGTGTACGGCACTTCTTCATGTTAGAGACCAATCGTATCGGTAGTGAATGTCGACGTTCGTCGTTTCCGGCGAGGGCTCAGATTAGTGTCGAAAAATGTATCCAGCCCTGCACGGTTTTATTGACCAGCCAACAGGAGTTCGATCAATGACAGATATTTTTTCAGTCGACATCACCGTATCGATCGCGCAGCACACGGACTGTTATCTTTGGTCCTCACGTGTGTGGCATATTTTCCACCGCCAGGACTCTCCACAAGCGAGAACCAGAAATTTGTAGCCCACAAGTTCACATCATCTTACCCAAATGGCGAATATGGTGTTGTGTTGTAAACAAGCAAGAAGTGAGACACATACCAATGTTTGTAGAAGTACGAATTGATACAAAGAGGAGTAAGTTTAGATGAGAGAAAAGGTTCAATTCTTCACTTCGCCAGAGAGGGAAAAATAGTCACTGCAATTCGTCGGTGTTTGCGGCCTTGATTCACTGGTGGTACGACCACATTGGCTACAAATGGTCTTGTGCGGAATATGTACGCATATGTGCAGCAGACAAAACTGGGCACACAGCGCCTGCGCACCGAAGAAACAACTACTACTTCCTTCGTATGAGTGATTGATTGAGTGCTGCTGTTGGTGACGGCAACGGAGGAAAAAAAAACTGTAGTCTAAGTCGTCGGAAGATGGGACGATATCTGTCGCGATCCAGAACCCTTGAAATAGTGAGGTCGCGACACAACGCTGTTCGCAGCCCACCGGAGGGATCAGGGCCAAGCACAACCCACCATTATCCACGATACTTTCATGCATTGAACTTTATGCATAGTCTCACAACAACAACCTGCTGTTTACCTACCCATGCGACGAACCCATATCCGACATTATTCGCCTATGCCCCCCCCCAACTCCTCCCGCTCCAGCTCCTGCTCCTAGTCTCGAGGCGGTGGTGCCGAGAACATCTCCTCCTTCAGACGCCGCTGCTGAGTCCTCGGCTGCCAACCTTGAAAGCGAAGACAGCGGATGCTCTGGTCGATCGTTGCCGCTGCCGTTCTTGCTGTTCGTCGCGGACCTCGTCACCCCGCGCGACATCGACGTCTTGGTACTTCGCATTTGTTTACTGTCAGCGTCTAATCTTCCTGTCCGTCGGCTTTGCTGGGGAAAGCTGGAGGCGGATTCGCGGCCCCCGCCCCCGCTGTGCTGTTGCGTCAACGTCATGTGCCGACCGAGTCATGGATCGACAAACAGACTCTGGTCGACCCCAGCCGACTTGTTACAGCAGTAGTGCCGCCTCCCTCCTTTGCTGCAGGTTTCGTGGCTCGCGTCGTGACTTACAATGCCGTGCGCACACGTACTCGACTCTTGAGCCCATGCACCCCCTCTCTAGACCACGGCGTATGTATACTGTAAAGTATGTCCTCCTTTTCCAAGAGGATGCACGTGTCGAGAAGGAGAAGGAGAAGGAGAAGGTTGAGATGACGTGTAACGGTCGTTTTAGAACCATCACCCCTACGACGAGCGAAAGCCTGTACGATTCTGCGGCGCCCCCACGTACCTGCTGTTCTGCTGTGTGACGTGTGCCTGCCTGTGGGCACGAAACACAGCACCGAGGGAGGGGCCTTTTACCACCGATCTGCCCCCCGTTCCGCCGCCCTCGGGGTTATCGTGCCCCACCGATACTGTTGGTGCTGTTGGCGGGCGATAGTGCGTGTGTCGACAGAAAACCCAACACAACTTCACAGCTCCAACTTCAAGTCGGCAAACGACTACTGTACTCCTGCCGCCAGGGTGAGAGTGAGCGATTATGTGGGTTGTAGTAGCAGCGTGGGTGCTGTGCTTGGCCTCTCTCTCCCTCCCCTGGCCCGGCTACACCCTCATCGTCCTGCTGTGCTGCGTCGCCTTCTTCGAGCTGGCGAGCCCGGCGGCATGGGTCGCTACCGCGAGAGGTGGGGGGGGCAACAACCCCGCGTCGGCCGGTCGAACACCGTCAACGATAGAGGAGATGTCCGACACACGAAAGGCGACTGCTATTGCTGGGCCGCCGCCGCCGCCGCCGCCGGCTGCTGCCGCCGAAGCTACTGCTGTTGCGTCGTACGCAGGACGCAGCCCTTCGGTGGCCTTCGCGGGCGTGATTCGCTACCTGGCCAGCCACCTGCGGCGCCGAGGCGGGGGCGAGATTGAGGAAGTTGCTACCACGCAGGTGGGGTCCGGGGACGACGGGGATGATCATGCTCTCGGCAAGGAACAGCAGGAGCAGTCGAAAACCGCCAAGGTAAGCCCACGCGGGGCATGTATGCGGCCATCTCTGTGTAGGTACGAAGTACATCGTCGAACCTTTGAGCATTTCAGACCGTGTGGTTGGAAGTCAGACGTTGTCGGTGAAGGGGAGAGACACCCCGGGTGTGTGCGGTGCGATCCGCCTCTGAAAGAGGCTGCTCTTTGATTCGGAACCCGGAACCTATGTTATACCTACACCTCAGCCGGTCTTCCACAGCGCGGCCTTTCCTCGCACGACGCCAGTAGCGGCGGCGGCAGCAGCAGCAGTAGCAGCGGCAGCGGTTTTGCAGCAGCAGTCCTTGGTACGCAGCATCCAGGAAGAATCTACGCCGGACACTTGAGTAAATCTTCAAATCGGGTGCACCCTTCAACACTGGTACAACCCCCGTGGGGCACCTCAAAGGATTCATGCAGGAATTTTTTTTTTGGCGTTCCCCGCACAGAAATTTCAAATAAATAGGTCAAAGATACGTATGCATACGTGCGTGTTGTGTGTGTGTTTTCTGGGTGTACGGTCCATGGGCACGTGAGATGGGCTGGTATGTGTGCCTTTTCACGATTTTTGCCGCGCACCGCTGTTTAGCACCTTAGGTACGATTACGTTACAACGGCTGTATGGAGTGTGTGGTGTACCACAAAACACGGCCGCGTACATATATACATACGTAGGACGTTGTTGGTGGTTGCTGTAGTGAGCCGTTGTTTACACGCCGGTCTCTATTAGATTCAGCAGCAGGAACTGGTCAGGATGTGGGCACATCATGAATACTTCGCTTTTCGGGCTAAGTCGCGGCCCTACCCAGCTCTTGCTATTTCTCTGTAAGATGGTACGATCAACATCCCTCTCTCTCTCTTCACCCCGAATGTCTTCGTGCTTCTACTTGCTGCTGCGCGCAATAACCCGTACCTCGTTTTCACGTGGACGACCGACGCCCAACACCACGACGGTCTATCCACACCTTCGTGTGTGCGAATAAAAAAAAAATCTGCATAATAGAAGAAGAAGCCTTCGGCGACCTTCCTGAAAGGCTCCGTGGGATCTTTCTCGAGGGGGGGGTTGATGGTGACCCACGAGGGGCGAGTGATCTACAAGGTCAATCAGGACAGGGGGCTCATCTCGCACCCTTCCCTCAACAGGGCGAAACACACCGTCTTTGGTGTGTTCGACGGTGAGTGTTTTTTCGCACCGTCGCTGAGGTTGTTTTTTTTACGTGGTACGCTTAATCTGAACCCCTTTGGTTCTTCGTCGACGCCAATGAGAATACCCTTTCTCTGTTTCGAGCAAAGGGTCCCTGAAGTGGTGAATAACCGTTCACCAACGGAGGTAAAATCGCCTTTCTTGTAATGTGGCGAGGAAGTGCCAAGCGTAGCCAAGAGTCTGGCCTTAGCTATCTAGTTCAAGAAAGGTGGAATGTGTGAGAGTGAGGAGCGTGGGGCGCTTTCGCCGCCATCTCCCCATCTCCGAGAGTCAATGAATAGTCACAGTATTCTGTGAATATTTCCTGGCAAATGTCTTGGACGGTAGAACATTGTTCATGTAGTCCGACGATCTTTGCCGGTCGCATGTGTATCATTACCTTGTATCCTGGTTTCCACATTGGGACGCACAGAAAAATCGGGGCTGAGAAATGATCACAACAAAGATTTCGAAACGAAAAAAACGCCGCGGATGGGACGATGATTGAAGGTCCCGGACCTGTGCACAAATATCCCCACTGAGCAGTGTAAAAGAAAAAAAAATCGCCCGCTGTTTCGGTGATCGACGGTCCCTGACCGGTGCACAATGCACAATGTTCCCACCTGAGCCGTTTCTGGTCTAAAGACCCTATCAAATGTACCCAACACTATCAAATGCCCCCCTATCAGCCTATCAAACATTTGGTAGGGCTTTACAGAAACAACCGGCAGGAGCGTGGTACATTGACGAAGCACAGAAAGGAGGTTTTCAAGATATTCTTCTAGGGAGAAAGCGATACCTCGACGTTCAAAGCTCCACGATGCCCGGTTGCCCATTTTGTCGGTGGGTGAGGTGTGTTTGTTCGAGCTAGGCCCCTGTAGCGCTGTCTGCCCAGGGACAGATTGACGCGGTGTAACTTCACCGTTGAACCAGCAGGGCTGCAGGAAGCACCTGCCGCACATGGTCAAATCGTCGCGAGGTCCTTTTCCGCTTCCACTCCCCCCCGTCCAACGCCACAAAAGCCCATGGCGCTCAACGCCTATCCCGGCACTCCCCTTGTCGAGGAGTCCATAGGCGGAGATAGCCATGCAATCCTTCGCCAGATGAAGGAGGCCTACGACCGTACCGCTAAACGTGCCAGAGAGTTTTCGTTCGATGACGCCGGTGCGGTCGGTACGGGCTCATGCGCTAACGACAACCCACCAGGAGCTCCACCAACAGGATTGA
>FN649751.1:1787029-1817719 GCA_000310025.1 Ectocarpus siliculosus | reverse complement strand
TCGTGAGTCAAATCGCTTGACACCCGACCACAATTCTGTTGGTAGAGCTCCTGGCGGGTTATCGTTTGCGCATGAGCCCGTACCGACCGCACCGGCGTCATCGAACACAAACTCTCTGGCACGTGTGGCATCATGGTCGTAGGCCCCCTTCATCTGGCGAAGGATTGCATGGCTATCTCCGCCTATGGACTCCTCGACAAGGGGAGTGCCGGTATAGGCGTTGAGCGCCATGGGCTTTTGTGGCGTTGGACGGGGGGGGGTGGAAGCGGAAAAGGACCTCGCGACGATTTGACCATGTACGGCAGGTGCTTCCTGCAGCCCTGCTGGTTCAACGGTGAAGTTACACCGCGTCAATCTGTCCCTGGGCAGACAGCGCTACCAGGGCCTAGCTCGAACAAACACACCTCACCCACCGACAAAATGGGCAACCGGGCGGGCATGGTGGAGCTTTGGACGTCGAGGTATCGCTTTCTTCCTAGCAGAATATCTCGAAACCTCCTTTCTGTGCTTCGTTTATGTACCACGCTCCTGCGGGTTGTTTTCTAAAAGCCCTATCAAATGTCCCCTCGATTTCGGGGTTCGGGGGGGCATTTGATAGAGCTTTTAAACTAGAGACGGCTTATGTACATTTTGTGCACAGGCCAGGGACCGTCAGTCATCGCCCAATCAGCAGGCGGATTTCCGTTGTTTTTTTTTTATCGTTGTTGTGGTGATTTCGCAACCCCGATTTTTCGGTTCGTTCTAAAAAGGAAAGCAAAGTGCTGTTTGTTTACTGCTGATCAATTGTCTTTGGGGGAGGCAGGACGAGTGCCATTAATTAAGAACGGTGCCGAGCAGTGGCCCTGTGTTTTGTGGCCACACTGAGAGAACATGCGAGTTGGTTGGAAGCCTAGCGTAGTCCAGGCGAACCTCTCAAGTTCGTATTCGCCGTGTAACAACGAGGCACCCGTTGATGTCTTCGAGCTTGCATTTTATACACCTCAGTATCATGTCTCTCGCTCACAGAGCCGTTGTGGTTCGAGCCTCCTCTGCGTTGTTGGTGCGCGCGCCCCGTGATGTACGAGTGTGCATACAGCAGTATGCCAACATAACGGCGGTGTGCAGTAGCATCCGCCGTACCAGGCAATAGCCTATGCGAGATTGCTTGGCTTGGTTTTAGTACGGGTTACGGGATTGGGTTGGGGGTTGGGCTGTAGGTAAGGGTTACGAACCCCCCCTCTCTATTTCATGGATCAAGAATAATACTTCCTTTTATTTTATTTTTGAATCTCTTCCTTTTCTCCACGCTCAACACGCTTGCCCTCTGTGTGCTCTTCCGGCTTGTCGGCTGGGGGGGGGTGGGTCGACTTTTTTTGACACTGCTGTTGACCGAAAAGGACACGGGGAGAACGGAGAGCACGTGGCCGCGTACACGATGCGGGAGGTGCCCCGCAGATTAGAGCTCCACCCGGAATCCATTCGCGACCCCGTCAGGTGAGGTAGGGAGAGAGAGAGAGAGAGAGACACACACAGACAGACAGACAGGCAGACAGAGGTCTGGATCCCTGTGTGTGCGAGAGAGAGAGAGAGAGAGAGAGAGAGAGAGAGAGAGAGAGAGAGAGAGAGAGAGAGAGAGAGAAAGTCTGACGGGCGGACAAATAGAGAGAAAAACGAGAGAGTTTGAGCGTTTGTTCTTATACATCCGTTGCCTGGCTACCAACCACAAACCTAGTACCGCTCCTTACAACAGCAAAGGACGACTTGAAAGACACGAGTCTTGGTCGCTCTATCCGCTACCACGAGATGGTGACGTCGGTCTATTCCGCTACCACAGATGGTGACGTGGGTGCCTGTTGGTTGCTGGTGTGGTTTTACTACGTGCGCAACGTCCTCTCCGATACGATGTGTGAAAGTTGTGTATGTAGGTGTGAAGTTGTGTATCGTCTGCAAAAGGCTGGACGAACGAGTTCTTGAAGGAAACAACCTCGCAAGTCTGCTCGTACTGCGTTGTGGTGGGTCGTTTACAATTTCTTTGCCGTGAATTGCATTTGTTGTTGTTGTTGTTGTTGTTGACGATTCCGCAACTGTGGGTGTGCGTTTGTGGCATACCTGCGGAGCCCCCTGTTGGGCAAACCAACAGGGCACACCGAGCAGGATCGGAGACTTCCTGCCCCAAACTGGGATAAGGGCCAATACCGGAGGGGGGGGGGATACTAAACCCTGTCAGAGGGGGTCACGCAGAAGATAGCCCTCCCCCCCCCCGAACCCCAGAGAACACTGACTTTCACGCTCTAATGGGGACCCTACACTAATTCCTTTTGAGTTCTTTTTCCGGGGTCCGGGAGGGGGGCGGGAACGGTATCTTCTTCGTGACCCCCTTGATCAAAGTGTCATCAAGGATTTCGTACCACCACACCTCCCCCGGTATTGGCCCTTAACCCCAGTTTGGGGCAGGACGGACGCCCCTCCGATCCCGGTCCGTGCTCCCTTTCTTTAAGGTTTTAACGCGTTGATTTCGTCTTGGGCCCTTGACTGCGTGTATAGCCCCCATCCCTTTCCTCTCTCTTGCCGCCAACGATCCGAAGGGTACGACATTCATGGCGTAAAGAATATCGCACCTCCCCCGTCCAGCCCCCCGATATTCGCCACCAAGACACAGAATATACCCCTGGAACCCCCCTCCCCATTCCCACTATTGTCCCGCTACCCCCTCTTCCCGATCCTACCCTTTCTCAGCGCATTGGAGGACGTGTTTTTGGACATCAACTCTTCCCTGCCAAAGTCCGGCATCAACGCCGTTTTCGGCGGCTGCACGGCGGTGGTGGCTCTGGTGAGGGGGCCGAGGGTGTGGGTCGCGAACGCCGGCGACTCGCGGGCGCTCGTGGCCGGGAGGGGGAAGGACGGCTTGGTCGTCGCGCGCGGGCTGACACGCGATCAGGTCTGTCGGTGACACGAACGTTTTTTCGTGGCATGTCGTCGCCATATTGTAGAAGTTACGGTTAAATGCCATGTACTTCAGCGAACTCCAGTAAAATACCACTTTTCCAACTCTTTCCCCCTCCCTGTGGTAGGACCCGTCTGAAATACTCGTGTTTCTTTTTTTTTTATGTGCAAGTGGCATGTATTGTTGTTGTGTGCGCCGTGCGTTGATATCATGCCTAGTATGTGCTGCGGTTATGTGCGCGGGTGTGATACTCCCGGCGCATGCTTCCCATATATCCCTTTGCAAGTATTAATAGTAATATACCGTCATGCGTGCGTTTTATCTCGTTTGCACCCCTCTCACGACTGTCCCATGCGGTGTTTTCTCCGCCATCCCCCCTTCCCCTCCCTGGCATTTTGTTCCGCGACTCGCCGCCGGCCTCACAGAACCCCGACTCCCCCGGAGAGCGTGAGCGCATCGAGGCCATGGGAGGGTTCGTGAGCGACCCCGAAGAGGCGGGCGCATCAGCAAGGGTGTGTAAAGATGTTGATTTCAGGGACCTTACTTTCGGGAATATTTACTTGTAGATGGAGGGTTCGTGAGCGACCCCGAAGAGGCGGGCGCATCAGCAAGGGTGTGTAGAGAGGCTGATTTCAAGGACCTTGATTTCAGGAATATTTACTTCTAGAGGTGTGCATTGGTGTATGCACAAGGAGAAGGTACGCTTGTGTAGAGATGTTGGCTTCAGCGTTGTATGTACGAAGAGGGGCACGCTGTGCGCTGGAGGCTTGAAAAGGCCCCGTGATGGTGTTTCTCGTTTTGCTACGCGCGCACGTCCGTGTGCGTTGTGTGTCTGAAACTGTCGACCACGCCGACATGGTGGCCAGCGAAAGGGCGCCAGTCTTGGAGGGGGGAAAGTGCGAACAAGCGGTTGTGTGTATGTGTGTGTGTTCTGTGGAGTTTTGTCCCTACTGACACACGATCACATGATTCTTTATCTCTCCTCGATATGCCTTAAACTACTCCGTTGTCTCACCCTGACGAGCCAATCCGTTGTATTGTATAACCCTTGCGCATCTTTCAGGTCTGGTTGGACGCGACGAGGACGCTGGTCGGGCTGGCCATGGCGAGGTCGATCGGCGACCTGGCCGTCAAGAGGGTGAGTTTTTTTGTTTTTTTTGCGAGGGGTGAGAGAATGTTTCTCTCTCGTGCCATGTATTCTGGAAGAACAAGAAAAGAAGCTCTCCACCTTTCGATATTCGGTTGACGCACGGGCCATTGGGGATTAGCACCCGAACAATTTTTACTGGACTCGGCGTTGCCAATTCCGCAGTTTTTTTTTTTTTTTTTGGCGTGCGCCATGCCTTAATGAGGCGTTGTAGGAGAGATGTCCCCCCCAAGATTTTGTATGAATTGATTGGCGGTAGTATTCCGAACCTAGCGTGTAGTGTTGCGCTGCTGTCCTTTTCTGTTGGCTGTGCGACACACATGCGACACGCAGGTCTTGTGTCTCTTCCCCTCCGGACAGCGGGATTTAGCGCCGTGATATCGCCGGGGGTTGTTGCAAGGTTACCGCTACGCTAGTACCCGACCGCCGGCTCGAATCTATTTAGCAGAGCGATGTCTATACCGCGTCTGGTTGTTTCTGGCTTAGGGGAATGGCAGCACGTGTATCTTGAGGACATGTAGCACCCGTCTGTACGGTTGGTTGCGTGGCAAAACCACCAGTGGCGATTTTTTTACAATTGTGGATGGTTTTCTGTGTTCAGGTTGGGGTCATCGCCCTGCCGGAGGTAACGGAGTATGTCCTCCAGCCCGAAGACGAGTTCCTCGTGCTTGCCAGCGATGGAGTCTGGGAGTTCATCGACAACCAGGAGGCGAGTAGGTTGCGTACCGTCTAGTTTAGGCGCGAGTCTACACCCTCCGTATATGTTGACGGGTATGCACGTCGTCGGATTGATATTTTCATGTTCAGTTCGCCAGCTCCCCCTTTTTGCTGTGTCCCATCGAGAGCCCGTTGCCACGTCAGCCTGCATAAGAGTACGGTGCACCCCTAAAACGTTTCGCCTTTTGCCCGTGCTGGCCAAGATGGTTTCGCGGCCATGGAAAGCAGGCGCGAGATAGGCTTGCTCGCCTCGCTCCCTTTTCCCTAGAGATGAGCCCTTGGATCTCAAACTTCGTCTTGAATAAGCAGCCCAGATCAATGGTATTTTCATACTACTGCCCTCAACCCCCCGCCCCCCCCACCCCCGCCGATGATTGTTTCTTGCTTCGTGTCATGCGGCCTCTCGATAGGCGTCGGAGATTGTGCAGGGCTTTTTCGACAGGGGAGAAGACGCGGCGGGAGCCTGCAAGGGTCTGATGGAGATGGCGAACCGGAGATGGTCCGACATGGTCGGCGACTACCGCGACGACATCACGGCCACCGTGGTCAAGCTCCCCTTCCTGCCGCCCGCGGCGGCGGCGGAAGCCTTGGTCATGAACGTCGCGAGCGCGAACGAGGGCGACGCACCCGCCGCCTCGGCAGTAGCGGCGGGAGAAGAGGAAGCGGCGGCCGTTGCGGGAACGTCCTCCTCCCCCTCTGCTGCGGCACGGGAAGAGGTGGAAAATCGGTCGGACGGTGCGGAGCTGGAGGATTCCGCTGCTCGTGACACCGCTAACCCCGACGGTGGTAGCAGCGGTGACGCTCTGGTCGGAGAAGGCGGAGGAACAGGCACGGGGCTGCAGAGGGACGGGGGATACGAAGAGCAGGAACGGGGGCACGGGGCAGCGGTGGCGGCCGTAGCCGGCGACGGCGGCGCCGCGGTGAGCGGGGGCTTGGCGCCCACTGCGGAAGGTGCAACTCGGGCAGACGCGAGCAAGGACAAGGGCGGTCAAGACTCGGGGTTCTCCGAGATTCCGGAGGAGGCGCTCGCCGCGAGGATGGCCGGGGAGGGCGGGAGCCCGGCCCCGCCGCTGGCGCCCGCGTTTTCGCCGGCACTGCCGACGGCGGCGGCCGGAGCGGGCGAGTCGGCGACGACAGATGATGATGATGATGATGATGATGATGATGATGATGAAGCCGACGTTTTGACGCAAGAGGGAGCCGATTTTTTCGACGACATGGAGGAAGACGACGGGGAAGGTCTTGGGGAAGAAGAGGGAGAGGAGGGCGAAGAATGGGAGTGGGACTTCGGGGCGCGAGAGAACAGGCAGCCGAGCCGAGAGATTCGAGAGGCCAGCAAGGAGTTCCCCTCGGGATCTCTCGACGCGCTGGTTGCGGGAGCAGACTCCTCTTCCTCCCGAAGGGATTGATTGGATTTGCCGCGACAAGACAACGTTTTGGTGCTAAAATTGTGTGGGCATTGCTATGTGGTAAAACGTTAAAGGTGTTTGTGTTGTTTGGGGCGTTGCTTTTGTAGAGGAGAGAATGGTGCTGAGGTGTGGGTGAGAACACATGGGGGGCTGTGAAAAGCGTTTGTTTTCGACCCACCGTTTGCGAGAAAGCTGAAAGGTATTTTGTTACGGAAGACGGAGCATTTGTGTGTGCGCGCTCGTTTCGAAGCTTTGCAGAGAAGATCTGCTTCTGAGAAGCTACTGTAGTACCGTATCACGGGGTACAGAGTTTACGCCAGTTGTCGGGCTCCCCTCACCGACCCCCCTCATCCCTATTTCGTCAGTTTGAGAATCCGTGCGCCCACCCCCCGCGCCGGCCACCTACCTCTTCCTAGTAGAAGTAATTCAACATGTTGAAGGGCAATTTGATGCCTTCCTGATAGAAGTCGTTTACGAAAGTTTGGAAACCCTTGCTCTTCCTACGGAGGCCGATTGTCCCAGGTTATTTGATTCTCGGGATTGACCGTTTCCGGCGGGCGAGCGGACGATCGCGAGCGACACCCCCCACACAATTCCATCTGCTGGCTTCTCTTGGTTTGTCCGTTTAGCGTAGATAAGAGTCTCTCAAGAAAAGGTTGTTCAAGCTCTTGTGAGTTTTTCCACCGGACAGCCAAGCTAAGGAGTCGCCTTGTAAGAGGTCGCCTTGTAAGAGTGTCGGTGGCACGACCAGCCGTCCATGTCAACGGGCCGGCCTGCAACAGCAGAACACTGGTAGTAGTAGGCATAAAACGGGCGCAGGTGTTGATTCGCCGCGCAATAACGCGGTGCTGTGCGCACTGCACCTGCACGAGGTAGCGGTCCCCACCGCGCCCTGCGGTGGGCGACTTTTAACAGCATCTCGAAATGTCGGGACCCTTTTTTTGGTCGACGTGTTTCCTGTACAGGGAAGACAGTTGTAGCGAGAGGGCCAGGGGGGTTATTTCGGTCGGGGTTGCAGCAAAACCAACTCCTCTTTTCCTGTTCTTGATCGGCGATGAAGCCCAACAACCGCACGCGGGTGTGCGCTTGCGGGCGGGGGAGGGGGGGGTTGGAACCATTTTTGGCTTTCAAGGCTACTCGTTGTTGACCGCGACGACGTGGTTTTCACGACCGCGGTAAGAGGGAGAGGGGACTGCTTGCGAGAATGATAACCTGGGCTGTGCTTTCTTTTTTTCTCTCTTCGGGTGCTCGACTAGGTTGGGTATTGCGATGCGCGGGGGGGCGGGTAGGAGAGACGGGAGGGGCGTAGGCAGTGAACTCGTTTTTTTTGGGAGTTTGGGATCGCGATCCCGAAAGAACGGTGGCTTGGAGAGCACGTGGTCGGATATCAAAGAGGTTGGCAAGATCTATTGAAAGATCCATTACGGATGTATGCCCTCGAGTACTGTATCGCGCGTCCCTCCGGTCATTGTTGTACTTGTTGTGGGCGCTCTGGCGAGGGCGGAGGAGGTATCTCGTTGGATACACGGCGAGGGGAGAAGAGCAACAGAAAAAAAACGCCGACTGCGCTGTATGGCCTGCCGTTCCGTGTTGGTCGCCGTCGCGTGGTGTGTTGCACGAGATTTAGTGTTCTGCTCTAGATCAAGATACACATACATGTCGTAGCGCGCACGAGAGAGAGAGTTCGGTTGGTTGGGGGTTGGTCGAGAACGCAAGGGTACTCAAGTTGAGAAAAACGCGCACACGTTTGTTGCTGCATTTTTTGCCTAGATCATTCGTCGACAGCGAAGCGTCGCCGTCGTTCATACCGACAGAGGAGAAAAAGATGTACAGTTGATCGATCGTCGATGTTTGTCCTCTATGTTGGTGTTCCTTGTGTTTTTGTTTTTGCTGATTTTCTTTTTGTGTGGATGTACTGTGAGGGCTCTTCATCCTGCACAACCCGAAGAAAGAGGGGAAACGGGACAACGCAAAAATGTATGGTAGACCGTGTTGTCTTGTGCGTGGAGAGATAAGGCCGAGGAGACGACGACATGTTGCTACAATAGAGCGTAGAATAAGCAAGCGGGCGTGGTCTCGCCACCTGCCGGAAGAGCCTCCGGAAAGTTTATGTTGTACCTATCTATGCTGTGTTTCGAGTAAGTAAGTATCCCGTGTGCCTGTTTAGAGGAGTTGCATTAGAACGCTGCCCAGGTGTTTGTTTTAGAATGTTTCTGTGTTGTGGAATAGCGGAGTGTTTCCATGAGGAAAGTATGTGACGTGTGGCGGGAGACAGGGTGTGTGTATGGACTGCTGTCTCCGCGCGCTGAAGAGCGGAGAACAAGATTGGCGACCCCGTTCGTTCACTCGGTGACTGCTTTTTGAAAGTAGAGCGCACGCGACGACCAAATTGAAGCCACGCCGCGTACCATCAGTGAGCTCAGACAAGACGACAGAGAGAGGCGCTCCTTGTATCGAGGGGAAACAGTTTTGCTCGCGTCAGAAACGATTTTTCGGGGGTGTTTTAGCGTGGCAAGACACACGTACGCACGATACGTTGCACACGTGAACGTGAGGGCACGCAGTGTAAGCGTGGCTTGGTCAGTAGCAACGATCGGCTTATTATCTGTTTAAGTGAGTTTTCGGGATAGAAAAAGAGTGTCTTTTTTCATTGAAGGCTCAGATTGAGGCAACAGTCAGTTCGAAAAAAGGAATATGGTTAACTTCTATTATTGCTACTAAATTACGGGATATAATATGCATACGATGTTCGGAAACCGTACCTGCTGTTCGTGTGGGCAACAACGCGTTCCGTCATGATTTTCAGGGTATCAACAGATTTTCACGCTAGAGGTCCCTATCGGCTTAAAGTATATAGCTGGTTCGTACAATTGTATGTATGTCTTGATGGCTTGATGGTGGTGGTGAGTGTTGTCGGCGTGCTCCAACACCTTGGAAGGAACGAATGAATGAAGAATCAGTCGTCGTGTGTTGTACACTAATAATGCGGAAACGGTTGCCACCCCCCGCTGTTTTTTAGTCCCCTCTGTCTTCAATCTTCGATCTACCAGCAACCAGTCTACTCTTCTTGGTGCGGGGGTGTGTACTATGTACTAAATGCATAGACCAAACACCTCGCCTCCCGACATTATTATGCATATCTACAAATAATGCCGCGGGACGGAGCGACAGACTATGCCGGGATTCGCTAGCCCAGGCTACGTTTCACAAGGACGAACCAGAGGCTGGTCATCCTCGCGTTTGCTGTGCCAAACCAGATATATGCGATGAGTTGATTGGGCATGCCAGCTAACCAAACGGTTCACATTCGGCAGACACGAGTATTATTACTTCCATGTGCCGCAACTCCGATCTTTGCGCGCTTAAAGCCTTGTACAAAACAGTCGCGCCACACACAACGAACATGCGCTTCATGTGTGATCCACTTCTTCCAGTATATTCTGCTAATATGCTATACTCCAGGTGGACACTTCCAGATGGAGTACTGCACTTTATAAGTATGTTTGCTCTACAATAGGGCGTTTCACTGTCCAGTGTTATTGTTACACAGCAGTTCGACGACCACTGCTACAAGGGTGTGGATTCTAGGACCGACCCAAGCCAACAACACAAGCCAACACAGGATACACGGCATGAACAACAGTTTTACAGCTCCGTGCCACAAGACCCAACCCTTCCTCGACCATTCCACCCTCGAACCTCACAGGCGGGGGGGATGATCGGTCTCAATTTCAAGGGGGGGCTCTTGGGGCGGGGAGGGAAAAGGGAACAGGCTTCATTATAGTAGCCGGGGCTACCCCCCGGGTTATTTGGCACAACAACTCGTTCATTGTGCGTATCACACACGTATATTTCAAATGCAAAGAGGATCCATCCATACTGCACCCATTCGTTTTGTTGTTACTGCTGTGATTGCATCCGAGTACGCGTGTATCTTGGCAACGCAGCTTGCCTCAGGCAAGCTTGCCACATGTACACCACCTAGCTAAGATTCCCGTTGTTATGGGAGACTTCGGAGATTGGGAGGTTTTGTACCGACAGCAGGCGTTCTTTGAAACCGTTCGTCGCGTTGTCTTCGCCACGACGTCGCGACACCTTTCTCCCGACGCCAGCACTCTGGCGGGTACTCAGCATCTTAGCCCTGCCGTGACATTCTCGGTGCATACATGTGCACGTTAGCTCCTTGGATGGGAGATGGGTGGGAATCGAATATCGCCAAGCTTATAGACCAAGCAAATAGAACACTGAGCTCCTCGGCAAACGCCCGACAAAACGGCGGCGGAAGGACGGCGTCACCGCACAGGGGCTATCGTCACAACCCACTACCGCTCTCTTCCGCTACTTCTCCTTCAACCTTCCGGGGAGACAGGGGTGCATCATATCGCCGCGGGACAGAAGGATGGGGTGCGTCGTTGTTGGTTCGCGACCGCGTTGGCGACGGCGGTGGGTCAGGCGACAAGTTTCCTGCCCCGTATCCGCCACCACCTGCTCCGGCACCGTTCTCGAGGCTGGCGGAGGCCAGGGTCGACGGCGCTAGGATCGACGGTATGGAGGATAGGATCAAGCTGGAAGTACAGACAGTGGTGCGAAGAGATGTGAGTGCGCTTTGTTTGACGAACATGTAGCGCAGCGGCGTCAGTTGTGTGGAATACATTGTGAAGTTGGCAATAATTCCAAGTACTAACCTGACACGGTGTGTACGGCCTACAAAAGTTCCCTTTGTACCTGTCTTTTGTACCGCCTTTACACCCTCTCGTGTATTTCTGTGCGTTCCACCAACACGACAGCGTGAAGTCTACATGGACAAGATGTAGATTCCCGTGCAGCAGTTGTATACTAGGCGCGTGAAAACACCGCTTTGTGTGTTGTACAGCGGAACTTCGATTAGTACGGAGTGCAGTCTTCAACGGTGTATTCAGGAATATAGACCTACAGCACTGTAGACCTATATGGTGGAAACCTCGAGTTGACGTCAAACATGATCCCCAACGTAACCCCGGTGTTTACAAAGGTGGATCAACGAGTTTCCCTTGCGGAGCGAGCCGCAGAAGCTGTCAGGCAACGTGTTGATGGACTGGCCGAGGAGGTCGCCAGCCTCGGAGAAATCGTCCGTAGATCTAGTGCGACTACTACTGCACATGCGACGGCTTTGGAGCAACTGCAAGCTAGCCAACAGCGCACCAGGTGTGTGGGGTAATAAAACAACGCCATTCTCACGAGAAAACCTCCCCGTATTACTGTAGGGCCTCGCGTTCCCGCTACAACTGCGTGAAAGACACCACATACTTCCATAGAAGGGAGCAGGGCTCCATGCGAGGTGGTTCGGCTCTTGTAGTACTGTGGTGTATGGCGTTCAAGGTGGTTGAGATTCTAGCCCTGCAACAGGTTTCGAGCCCAAATGTGTGCTTGAGGGGGTTTCTCACCAATTTCCTCGACACTCAGCTTCCTTGAACAACCAACTATAATAGTAGCAACACCGCAACATGTTTGTCGAAACACCATGCTGAGCCACGTTTCAGTTGAGGGCACCACTAAGGGGTGATCTCGGAATAACATCCGGTCAAGTTCTGAAACACCAAGTGATTCCGCATGAGCTACGAAAACAAATCCCAAGCAATCTCGGTCACGACAGGAGCACCGTCACCCTCTTGGAAACGTGGCGTGCGGATCGTGAGGGGTGGTGCGCTCGGACCAGTGAATCGCTACATTCTCTCACCGAGGACTCCAGAGCCCTCTCACGACGGGCACACACTCAACAAAAGGCCCTGGGTGAAGTCGAAGTAGCCCAGGAAGATTTGGCGGTGTTGGTGAAGTCAACCAGGAGGGTGGGAGAAGCTGCATCGGCGTCCGCGATGGCTCCCATTCGGGTGTGTGTGTACGAGAGAGAGAGAGAGAGAGAGAGAGAGAGAGAAGGGGGGGAAGGTTTTAAGGTCCGGACAGCGAAGCAAATCCTCTGTTCCACAGCACTTCACGTCGGGGAGCCGTGCAATCGCTCTTCCCAGACTATCTGAAACATCTCTGCCCACACAAGCAACCAGAACGGTGTTTGAGCAACACCATCAACGGACAGAGGAGGAGCCACGGC
Source organism: Ectocarpus siliculosus (assembly GCA_000310025.1). Classification (NCBI taxonomy): domain Eukaryota; class Phaeophyceae; order Ectocarpales; family Ectocarpaceae; genus Ectocarpus; species Ectocarpus siliculosus. The sequence continues at coordinate 1,805,438 of FN649751.1, read as the reverse complement.
AGCAGTCAAAGCCCGTCCCGCCAGGTAGTGTATCGATCCTTGCTCCACGGAATTCCGTACTCTTCACTCTACACGCTTGTGTCTTCGCACATCACTTCAGGAACACTTCCTGCAGGAGATCGAAACGATACGGAGGCGCTTGTCAGCTTTGGAAAACGAGGCGCAAACAACGGCGACGGCAGCAGTTTCTGGTGTCGATCCGACGATGGTCAAATCGATCGCGGTGGAGGAAGCGTCGGCAAAGGCCGAGGAGGTGTGTGAATGAGCCAGGACAGAAGGTTGAGAGCTGCAGAACTAAATCGGGACCGCTAACGATGGGGATGTTTATCTTCTGGATCATTCGGAGCGTGGGCAGCGTGTGAAGCAGTTTTTTCCGCCGTTTGTTGCTCCTTTGTTCGCTCGATCAGGTGTGGAAGAAGGCGAAAGAATACGTGCGAGAACAAGTTGTTGAGGAGGCGAAGACGACCGCCGACGCTAGAATAGGTCTAGAGCTCCGTCTCGCCGAGGTACAACTTACCGATCGCCTGCTCTACCGTGCCTGGCTGAGCAACCTCTGACGCCAAAACTGACGTTTGCAAGTATTCCAATGCTCGTGGACCAGACTACAAATAAGTTTTCTCATTCGATTCTTTCTCGAAAGAGGGTGGACGAGTGCAAGGATAGAGTCGTCACGTGTGGAAGTGCAAAGGTTGGTTTTTACTTGTGGCGCGATAGTGAGTCAAACACAGAAACGACGAACTACTCTTCTTGCTGAGAGCAATATCATTAGCCCATACACGTGTCGAACGTCTACAAGAAGAGTCAACTTTTGACGCGTCGGCTCAGCACGCTCGGTGATGGTTGTTGACTAACTGGAGCACTGTTAGCGACGACCACTGCTTGTGCCGATTGCGTCGGCCGCACCATGTAAACCACTACATATCTGTCGCATGCTCATTTCATGCCGCAGGTTGAACGGCGAGTGAGCGCGTACGGTCCTGCGCTCGAGACACACAAGAAGGCCGAGGGAGACATTTCGAGAGGTAATTCGCTGTTTCCCAAAACATAGTCTGGTCATTGATACAAGTTTTAGGTGAGGATGATTTCGTTTACCCCGGACTTGACGCTTGTGACCGCCCGTTTTGGGTGTTCGATGGGCAATCAATCTGAGCGGACAGGGCGACGTTCTCGCTGGGTGTGACAGACACAACACGGAAAATCTCATTTGCTGCTCCCTTGGCTAGTGAGTGGTTCGCGCGCGCTGATGGTTGACCGCGCATCTTGACAATTCGATCAGAACGAGGTTGGTACTGGGCACAGGGTGAACACAGCGAAACAAGACACACCCGTGGCTGTGCAGTTCGCTGGCCGGTGATGGGTCCCCAACTTGTTGTCGGCTGCCCACCATATGCAGAAATGGCCTGCACTGGCTTGCATGACGAACTCTGCGTAGTCAAACAAGCGCGGACCTTGTTCCACGTCTTCATACGGCGACCTCCCAGCGAAAACCAGTAGCCATTCCCGGCAGCCCTCTCGCTGGGAAAACCACTCGCTACGGTGGAAGAGCGTGTGCCTCCGCCTTTGAACCACACCTTTGCGAAACTCCGCTTCAAAACCTCACACAATCGGTGTCCCCGAATTCTGCCCGCTCGATTGATAAAAGGAGCGCTCGGGGTTCGAGATACCATGGAGGCATTGCAAAAGCGGCTCGCGGAAAACCTTGCTCGAATTGACGATGAGCTGTGCGATCTGCGGTCACGCCACGATCGGAATGCAGCAAAGACAGCGGAAACGGCGGCTCTGAGCGCGATAGAGCAGCAGCAGGTGGGCTTGCTACACGTGTGTGTATGGTTGGAAGACGAACTACTTGCTGCCATCGTGTGTTGCACCTTTTGGGGGGGGGGGGAGAGGCTGGGGAGGGAAGCGGAGGAAGAAGGGTGTACCCACCTTTTGTCGGTGGGGTCCAATATGGGTAGGTAAGGTGGTCGACTCTGCGCGTTCCCGCTTCTCCTCCGAGACGTGCGTGGGTTGGAACCGCCGTTGTTGTCGACACTTAAACGGCGACTCGTCGATGACAACGGTGGTTCCAACCCCCTCACGTTCTCAGAGGAGAAGCGGGAATGCGCAAGCCAAAGTTTTCCCTGAACTCTGGGTGCAGGACAGTTGATCTTAGTAAACACAATGTGGACTGATTGTAATGCCGTAAAAGATCGCACGACGATGGCCTGCAGTTTGAGCTTAGGAAGAGTTACCACAACACACGGGGCTCGACCGCACATGTAGTGATTCCAACGAGGTTAACCACTTTGTAATCTTGTCTGGGCACTGTTCGATCGAGATCGTGTTGTTTAATCGGTGTGCTGACATGGTGGCATCGCAATTCTCAGGTCACTCAATCTGTGTCGGACGGACTTGATGGGAGGCAGGATTTGAAACCTCTCGCCAAGAGGGTGAGCACGGCAGTGGCTGATATTGAGAGGATACCTAGACAAGCGCGGTGTGTATCATCCAGGTTGGACAGTTTTCAAATCACACCGTTTTTCGCCTTGCTTGTGAACGCCACAGGTACGCCTACGCACACAAGCTTTTAATTTGACACGGTAGTTGTGATGACAAACGCAAAAACTTCTGTTTTCTCGGCCTACGTTTCGATGTTAATTTTCGTTTCTATGGCCGTGGGTTATCCGTCTGTCTGTTTGATTCTCTCTCTCTCTCTCTCTCTCTCTCTCTCTCTCTCTCTCTCTCCCCCCTCGCCTCCGGTTGCCCGCTTTCAATGACTTTGTGTGGTTTGGTTAAACGTGAAGCTCGATGAGCTTGAGCGTTTGTGGGAACGAAAGACGCCGACCGACCTCACACCCGCCACGGTCACCGCTCCTTCGTCAGCGGCAGTGGAAAAGGTGGAGGGCATTGCAAAAACGGTGCAGGAGATGGCGTTAGGAGCGGAGGCGGCGAGTAGGCAACGAGCAATATTTGAGAACAGGTGTGTTCGTAGAGCAAACCTTTGGCTCCATGATAAATGCTTCATAGGCACGGCCACCGGCAGCAGTCTCTCGATCACCTTATGCTGATCATTTGGTCGTACCAAAGCCTAGTACCAGTCGTGAGCGCGACTAATGACGTGGATCCCACCGCCCTAGGCACCTCGCGCCCTTGATGGCTGCCTTAGGTTGCCGAACACACAACAAGTAACTATGCTAACACTAGCACCGGTGCACGGCTGAAATCTGGTTCCAACTATCGTCTCTTTTCCCGTCCCTCACTCAATTTACTCTTAGCCTGGAAGAAGTAACCGAAACGCTAAACGGGCACACCTTGAAGTTACGCTGTTTGGAAGGATTATGGAGACAGACAGGCGACACTGACATCGAGAAGAACGTGAAGGGAGGCGCCAACGCCGGCGATGGCGTCAGCAGCACCCGCAGCAGTAGCACACCTGACTGGTAGGCGCAGCGCGGAGAATGATCTTTGGCCTTCACGCGTGTTTTTGAGGGTCGTGACTGTCGTTGGGTTGACGTTGCTATGTTTCTCCTTATACTGGTTCTGATACGTGAACGATGTCAAGTTCTGTTCCCACAAGGCTACTTCATGTTTCGTCCAGACTACGGTACGAATGTGATTCGTAGAGGTTGTGATTCATGATTAGCTTCTGTCGGCACAACTGCGCACGCTCTTGACAGCAGCCTCACCTTCCCCACCTCCCTATCCATCCTTTTGAACAGTGGTCGAAAACACCAAAATCTCGAGCAGCAGCAGCAAAAACAACAACACCTTCACGCCGGGGCAATGCCGGTAGAAGGACACGCAGTTGCGGCTCAAACTGCGCCCGCCTTCCGGACCGGGTTGAGCGGGCTGCTGAAGCGGTTGGGGTCCAATTCGCTGTCGTCCGGCCAAAAGGAGGTGAGAGGCTTGGCCAAATTGTCCAAGGATTCAGCGGTCAATGTGATGACGGGTGGACTCACCAGACACAAGATATAGCTTCGAGATCAACCTCTCGGCATGTGGGCAAGACGGGTTGAGCAACCGTAAGAGCTGCAGTTATCGCGCCCCTGGTGTGAAACGACGTTCGGCTTCGTTGTGCTGGTAGATGACCTCCCCCCCTTCGTTTTTGGCGAACCCCGTCATTCGCAATCACCAAAACAGGGTACGAAGAGTACCGCGATCCGTCCAAACATCTATCGCGGTCTGCCGTCACAATTGCTTGAGTTCGTGCCGAATCGCTTCCTCTGGTCTGAGGCTACACTTCGTCGGTCTGGTCTGCTGCTTTGTTTTGACGTCACTCTATAGTCCACTAGCCGGTTAGTGCAGTATTCACAATTTGTTGTGCGTTTACTTGTGTTATTCTGCCCCACGCAGGTCGGAACCAACGCTGCAGACAAGGACAACGAAGTAGGACTGGGCACGCAACGGCCGTCGTTGGGTGAGACCACGGATTCCGAAAAGAAGGCTGTGCCACAATCGGACGCAGCGGATTTACGCACGGAGCTCGCAGCAGGTGGTGGTGGGAACGAAAATCTTCCTCTGAGGTCCGGGAGTGCAGCACAAGACGATGTGGATCAACGAGAGGGCTCGCGTGGACGAAAGGATAGCAGCGGCAGCTGCGGCACAGCTGGGAGCAGCGCCTACGGTAGCAGCACATATGATATAGTGTTTAGCGCGGAACCTCGGGAGTCTTCTAGCGGGGAACCTCAGGAACCTGCAACGCTAGACGAGGGTGAAGAGCAACACGGTAGGGAAGGAAATGGCACACCCTTGTCACCCAGAGGAAACGGTACCACCATCCTCAGCCGGGACGTGGAAATACCTGCTGGCGCGGAAGGGGTGGGGACAGCCAAAGACACACCAGGGAAAGCTTCAGCACAGCCGCGGCAGCAGCAGAACCTGGAGAAGACCGAGGGCGAAGGTGACTGCGAGAGAGATGGCACCGATCTAGTCCTGCCGCCAAGGACAGGGAGCACTGATTCATCGGCCGGTGTACCGTGCGCCACACCGACTGCTACCACCGCCACCGCGGCTCCGACACCAAAATCGACAACAACTGCATCGGGAAATAACATCGCCGAAAGATTGAACAGTTGTAGCGGGAGTGCCTTGGCGGTAGCGACAGAACCGGGAGAACAAGGGGCTGGACAACAGCTCGAAGAATCGGGTGGCAGCCTCGAGGGGGACAGCGCCCACAGCAGGTGGTCGCTTCCCGAAAGCCGCGGTATCGGCGGCATCGGTGCCGCTGGAGGCCTGCACGAGCGGCGTGCCATATGGGCCGGTGCCCAAGAGGATGACAGTGTGGGGGAGCAAGCGCCGAGCTCAGCGGAGAGCGAGAACGGCGACCCGGGGGAAGACGGCAAGCCTCTGAGCCGATCGCGAGTGGAGAGTTATGACCTCCAGCAAGAAACGGTGAGGGGAAGTCCAAGGAGAAACCAACTTGCGTTTCGAGCTCAACAAACCAGGCGGAAGAAATTCGAGCTGATACGATTAAATCGCGCGCAGTGAGCCAGCCAGTTGTTGCCTAGGGGTCGACTTCTTGTAGACTGGATTGCTACAAGTTTTCGATGTTCACGACCATCATGCCTACCGCTTCATCCCTTTTACATCCTCCCGGTGTCCGCACTGCGGGGGAACACACTTTGGAGCGTTTTCGTGGTTCGAAGGGTTGGCGAGCCCGAAAGATCTCGTTGGGAGCGTTACATATCCCTACCAGGTTTCGCGTTAGGCACCTATTCCTGGTTACGTTTCCTCCACAAGCGCTGACATGCAAGGTCTCCATACGGCGGTTGACGACATGACATTACACATGCTACCCCCACCCAGTCCAACTTGAGCACCTGCTCGCTCGCCGACACATACGCAGGGAGAGGATTTCATGGTCCCGTTTTCACCCGATAGACCCTCGGCCGCCAGTGATGTGGCAGCATCCCCTGATGAAAAAGGGCCCAACGGTGATTCGGGGGTCACCACCAGGACTCCACAGGAGATTGAACCTGCACCAGAAGCCGTGGTCGGTGACGTGGGACAAAGCAGTGCAGCGGATACGCCCACGCCCCCCGCGAGCACCACTGGTTCAGCTGCCAAACACGCAGCAGGTGGCGGCGGCAGCCGTTCAGGGTCTCTCCTTGCCGAATGGGCGACGGTAAACGAGTTTATTTTCTCGGATGACGACGAAGACGAAGCAGAAAAAAACGGCGGCGCGAGACGCGGCACCACCACGGCCGAGCGGTCAAGCCAGCAGCACGCCACATCAGTCGACGACCCGAAAGGTATCGACGACGACGCGGGTGTCGATGAAGGTGGCTCTACGTGTGCTAAAGGGGCATCCGGCGATGAAAGAGCCAGCGGCGGCCGAAAAGACGGGCGGGACCCAGTTGGCCACCAAGGAGAACGGCCGCGCGCCAAGGGCGGCATCACCAAGGAAGCCTTCGACGACTGGAGCAGCAGCAGCAGCGATGACGACGGCAACGACGACCCTAGGAGAACAGAACCAGGCAACGGAGGCACTCACCGCCGCGACCGCGACGAAGCTCTGTTGAACCCGCTCGGCGTCGCGCAGGGCGAGCGGCCCAACGGCAGCGGCGGCGAAGGCAGCGACGACGAAGAACGCTCGACACCTACCCCCGGGGGAAGACGAGGGGTGGTGGACTCTGCCTGTGCCACCCCCGCCCCTGGGGCCTGGTCGGCCCCGGACTTCGGGTTTTCCTCTGACGATGACCTAGATATCGAGTTCTCAGCTTCGGAACGGTCTGTGGAAAGACCAGCAGGACGGTGATGGTCGAAGTTACCGGACAAGGCGGGGAGTTAAGACCACTTTGAAGCAGCCGTTGCAGGAAACGGCATTCAACCCAGCTCTATCAAAAGCAGCAAGCAAAGACTGAGTTCGAGACACGATTTGAGGGGTGGGAGGGCTACTGTAGACATCGTCGCATGGAACGCTCTATCTAATGGATGCTGAGATAGACTCAAGTGATCTCATCCCCGTGAGACCTCGCCAGGAGAATGGTTCCAGTTCCTGCTCGACTAGTTTGGGCTTTAGTCGTAGGATCAGGAGCTGCCTTGTCTGTTTATCTAGTAGACTACTGGAGTGCTTGTGGTCGTTTCGGGAATCGCGAATACAGCTGTAGGGAAAACGAGAGTCGGTCGCGGCGTTGGTTGAACGTGAAGAAAACGGGGTTATGATAAGTTATTTCCCCTCCCTTTGTATTTGGATGGCTACGCGGCGTGAAATCGACCTGCAACCAAGCGTAATCGCCAATAGCACATACGTGTCATCGGTGGGCCGTTTGACAATCTCTTCTTGCAGCTCCATAGAAGTCAGCCAGCCATTCTGATTCATCTCCAGAGTGTCTCGCCAGGCGAGACACCAAACTACGTCGTACGTTCCACAGGTCTTACGTGGCTAGAGGAATAACATAGGATGCCGAATCTCCCTTAAACTCGAAAACACGAAGCTTGAGCTTGTGACACGGTGAAAACATTGAGCCAAGCCCGGTAACATCGACCCAGCCAAACTCGTCAACTATGAGAGGAAGACAATCTTCCTCTCGCACACTCAGCAACAACCCAGTCCTCTCCCGCCTTCTGATACGAGACTGAATCGACCCGCTCCCGGGACAGTGGCAACATTCGATTGTCTCACGCATGAACACTAGTAACCGCTGTCTACAGGCGTTGACTGTAAGCATATTCCGAGCCGGAGTTTCTAAGTTGCCCAATTTCTATCTCTTTAGGATCGTTTCCGGCAGTCACCCACGAAACACGAATCACGATAGAGAGGGCATACGACATTGCCCGTGTCTTGAGTTTCCTCCCGGACGGAAGAAAGACCGCCTCGCCTCCCTCTTGCGACACTTTGAGGTTAGCAGAGGTAGACTGCGTAGGCCGTCGCCACGCAAAAAACGCTGTCCTGCTCCGCATCGCACAGCCGCAGGAAAAGGGCAACGGTAGTTAGTTGTACGAAGTCACGACGACGAATAAGTGGGTCCGCACGAAGGTTTTACTGCCACGAGGAAGATTCACCTCAGGGCTGCACAGAGCATGGATTTCCCCCCAGGTTACACCAATCGACACTTCGCTCACACGGAGATAATCAACCGGTCTTTGGTGCAAGAAGCAAAGCACTTGGGTGGGAATTCGATGATACCGTGACTGGCACAAATAGCCTGAAACGCAGGGTGCAACGACAACAGAATGTATGTCCTCTCCACCGCCCCGCACCCCATGCACACACTTGTAGTTAAGTACGTCGGCGGCCGCACTACCCTCACATTGACGTAGGTCTCGCTTGCAACGTTGTCTGTTTCGGAGTCCCAAAAGCAGCGACTACCCATCCGCACTCCTTCCCCCCGTTGTTCTCCGATCACCACTTGCACCACGTACTTGTATCTCGGGAGGTTCATCTCTGGGTCAACATGGAACAGCATCCGCGTGAACGAACAGCAGGTGTGTTGTCTTCAACGGTGCCACAATGAATGGGTACCCTGTTTACTTACCAGAGGGCCTTAGCTGTGAACATACGTCGGGTTGCACTCATGACGCTCTCCAACCAAGATATTGCACAAAGTCGACGTTGTTATTGGTGTGAACGTGCACTCACCCTTCAGCCCATTTTTTATTTCGTCGCAAATCCTCTTCGTCTGTACTGTAGCCTGGTCCATCTGTATTTCCAACACGGATAATACCCCGGCGCAAGAACGATTTTCATTTATATGAAAATTGCAGTTTGTCCTACCAGTGATGCATTCAGTCGAAACAAAAAAAGCCAAGCAGGGGAGGGGAAGGGTATGCCTATATTATATGCTCTATGTAGAAGATGGCTTGTATCATCATGGGTGGTGTGTGGTCAGTCATCTGGAAGAATCCTCCCGCCGTCCCTGTACCAGTGATTCTCCTCCTCCTCCACGACAACCAGCTTGAATCCAACTTGCATAGCTACGTAAGTGGTTCTCTGGTTTGAATAGTCTAATATCTCCACTTCTTACTACTGCAGAAGTTTAGTCTCTGTAGAGGGCCCTCTCTTGCGGCGTAAGTGTATCAGAACCTTACATGATAGGTACATCCCTGCAGCTCCGATTCGAGGACGCCTTTGATTATCTCTCGCATTGCATTGACAGAAGCCCTGGTATCGCGATGTGAGCGGTAGGACTGGGTTCAGGGTAATGACAAAGTACAGAACACACAAGCAGGTTACCGTTGAGTGGAGAGACAACCAACGTACTTGAAACAAACCTCCCAAACGTTACACACGGATACAGCAGCCCGTGGAGATCTACTGACGTACTTGTGTCGATAACTCGGCCTCGACTGGTACGTTAGCTGCTGCCCGGTGTCGGCGCCTACCCCGTTCATCGTGAACGTGATACCCTGGGCTACAAAGATATACAAGCCCTGGATTCGTGTGTCGCCCTTGGATCGTGAACCCTTTTTTTTTTTTAGCTCTCGCGAACCAAACACGCTTCTTACCAGTCACATAGAAAACCTTCGAAAACTCCCCGTGTATCCGTATCGCCTACGGTACCCGTATCATCCCAAAAATCTCCCCTCCCGGATCCCCTTCAACGCACTTGAGGGGTCTGGGCCGGAACATGTCATATGTCATACGCGCGTTCTCGAGGACACGCGTGTCGAGGTGGCCTCTCGCGAGTAGCGCACAGGGGTAAGGCGGACACGTTGCAGGATATTTTACATGTCGTGGATGCTCGGAGCCATGGCGGCAGGTGGCGTAGACAGGAGCATGGCTGTTGCTGTGCTTGTCCCCACGGCAGCAACAACAGCTCCATCATCGGCGACAACAACATCAGCGTTCGTGCGCACTGCTGCGGCGTGCCGCGTGGTGGGTTCTTGTCGTCGCGCCGCACGCGACACGCGCGTGAGGTCTTTGACTGCTGTGTCAGAAGGAAAAGGAAGAGCTAGAGGGGGCAGAAGGAGGGGGTTCAAGTCCGCGCCAGCGATGAGACAGTCGGTGTTGTCCGACACTTCTGATGCAGGCTGGTCTCGACGTACTTGCAGTAGCGCAGGCAGCAGCGGTGGGTTTACCACGGGTGGTCGCCGAAAACGGGCCCTGACGACACGACCGTCCTCGCGAGGCTCTTTTTCTGCCGGTGGGCTGATGATGTACTCCTCGGCTGCACCTGCATCGGCGAACGAGTCGGACGCAATGATGTCGGCGGGTAGCAGCTCTTCCTCTGCAGCAGCTCAAGAGCCGACCGTAGAGCCAGCAGCGGCAAGAGTATCAGCCTCGGCAACAACGAAGCGAAGGGCGGCGAAGAGAGGGCAGGGGCGGCCGGAGCAGCAGCAGCAGCAGCATCAGCATCATCAGCATCCAGATAACAACCACGATGACGAACCCAACTTCGGGAAGTTGGGTCGTCGTCTTTCGCAGCAGCAGCAGCAGCAGCAACAGCAGCAACACGTCCCCGGAATGGCAGCCGCAACATGGGAGGAGGTGGAACAGCAAGTAGAGCCAGACGAAGACGACGAAGAGGATTGGGGCGGCGTCGGCGGCGGCGCCTTTGCCGGGCCCTCGCTCTGGGCCGACAGCGACCCCGAGTGGAGAGACGCGCCAAGAGCGGACTCGGACGCGCTGTTCGAGCTCAACATGCAGCTGGCGGCCTACGCGAAGGACGCCCAGTGGGAGATGGCCATCATGCTCCTGAGGCAGGCGCGCGTGCTTTCGAGGAGAAGCAGCACCAGCAGCGAGGAGGATGAAAGGAGACCAGACACAACAGCCACAGTTGTAAGCGATATCATGGAGGAAGGGGAGGAGGAGGAGGAGGAGGAGGGGGGGGGCAATGACGTGGCGAAGAGAAGGTACGGCGTTCACCCCAGCGGAGACAACCTCGGCGTTTCCGTCACCTCTACTTCCGCCGCGGAGGAGGAGAAGGAGGAGTGGCCGCTGGCGGTGCCGGCGGTCGAACCCAACGTGGTGTCGTACAACAACGTCATCACGGCCTGCGCCAACGCCAAGAAGCAGAAGAGGGCGGAGGGCATCTTCCGCGAGATGACCAAGGAGCGGGGCATCCGCCCGAACGTCTTCACCTACGGCGCGCTCATCAGCGCGTGCGCCAAGCGGGGGAACTGGGAAGACTCGGTCAACTACCTCGAGGTACGGTATGTATGAGATGCAAAAGACGCTTTGCGAGACACGCGTGTCCTTGCTTACGCCAGCAGCTTGCACGTGAATGAACAGGGGCTCTGTGTGACAGCAGTTTTGGCAGCAACTGCCGCGTGTTTCACGACAAGCGCTCTTGTGTGACAGCAGTTTTTGGCAGCAACTGACACGTTTTCGCGGCCGGGAAGACGCTTGGTTTCACACCGGCTGTTGAGGTTGACCTGGCTTGCTTGAGAGATTCCCATTATACGTATTTCCTATCACCTGTTTGCGGTGTGTGCGAGGGACTGGTCTTGGTAATCGCTCATGTTGAGCTTTGGAGCCAAGCGACCGGAGAAGGAAGCGTTGGGGGCTGTGGTAGGGAGGGGAGGGGGGTTGGGTTATTGGGTCGATGTCGCAGGGTGGCATCGACAACACGAGAGATACGACCACACAAATGAGAGAAAGTGGTTGCGAATGCGTGCGAGCAAGGCTCTGCGAAGAAGAGACGTCCTGCCGCGATGCACATGGCCTCGTCTGATGCTCTCGCTTTGCATTCTAGGGCACGGCCTGAGCTGTGTTGTTGATGTTAGAGACCCCCCACAAAACCAACATGAACCCTCTCTCCGTTCCTTGGCGCGGATAGCAGTTGCTTCCCTTCCGCGTTACTGGGGATCAAAGCCAAAGCGCAACGTCATGTTGTTTACCTTCATACAACCCCGTCTTGTTTTGCCCGCATTTTTTATGTAGCTGCTGGTAGACGCACGAGAAATGCGGTGGAACAACGAAGCGATGTCGTTGACCCCCCCCTCCCCCCCTTGACGACGCTTGTTTTTTTCGATCGGAATTTGTCACTTTTCGCAATCCACACCACGGCACCACAAAAAAAAACTCAGCAAATGCGTCAGTCTGGGCTTGCACCGAACGCCGTCATCTACTCGACCGTCATCAGCGCCTGCGAGCGGAGCGACCAGTGGCAGAAGGCGGTCAAGCTCCTCCGCACCATGCGGAGGGACGGCATCCTCCCCGTGACCGTCACGTACAACACCGTCATCAGCGCCTGCGGCAAGAGCGGGCAGTGGTGAGATCGGCTGCCTCGCCCTCTTGACACGCTGCGAGATACATGGCGGTTGCGCAATGTAATGGTTGGCGCGTTTAGTTGCGTGCATGTCGCGTAAGAGTTTGTTATGGTGTGGGGAGAGGGGTCCATCGCCGTGGGAGTCGAAAAATATCTGGGAGCAAGAGCATGACGAGAGAACAGGAAGCGGTGAAGAAGATTGGGTATTTGAGAAGAGGAGGGGGGGCGGGGGGTCTTCGGCAGAGGGAGAAAAGAGACACGGGAAAGCAAGAGCGATACGTGGAACAAAGCTGGGGAAATGAAACGGTTGGCGGTTGACGGGCGAGAAGGAGGCGGAGGCAGAGGGCCGTGGAGGGGGAGGCGGGAGGGGACAAAGAAACGCCGACCGAACGGGAAGAAGGAGTGCACACTCACTGATAGCGTCGTGCTGGGTGTTGTCTGTGGCAACAGATTGGTTTCCACGTGTTTCGGTATCGACCGAGAAAATAGTGTTGGCCTCGTGTAAGGCTTGTTGCTGCGGCCAAGATCGTGACAGCATGACAGCAATAACAAAATATACTCACCCCGCCCTGAGAACCTGCGGGACCCCCCCTCCACCCCCATTGTGGACCTACTTGCGGTGACCAGGTCCCTTGCTGTGAGCCTGCTGGACGAGATGTCGGACATGGGGTGCCCGCCGGGCCCGGTTACCTTCGCCAGTGCCATGCTGGCCTGCGAGCGAGCGAGGCAGTGGCACCACGTCCTCCGCATCATGGACCAAGTGAGAGAGACCTCGCAGCGCTGTGTGTGTGTGCATGTTTTTTTTTGTGAGTGATTTAGCAAGTGGGGGCCGGCTTGGGTCGGCGTCACCACCACCCCCCGCCCCTTGCGGGCGAAGGGGAAAACAATAGCTGGCTTTGACGAAAATTATGACCTGGGAGTTTCTTGTTTGTTGGTCTTTTTCGAGGCAAAGGCTTTTGGCGGTTTCGCTTTTGGGACCATGATTTTCTCTCATTTTTGCGCGTATGTACGTGTGCATTCAAGCGTGAACTCGGCAACTGCAAAAATAATCTTGTTGACCTGACCGATGTTTCATTTCGGTTCAAATGGGGGGATTGAGAACCCCATTGGCTCTTTCTGGAATGCTAGTAGGGATCGCTGGCTCACGCATATACGTGCTTAAAGGGGCTAGTTTTTCGGAGAGAACAAACACGTGCGGCCGTCGACAACAAACGAGTTGATTGTCGTTTTGCGCATGAGGCATTCGTTCGCGGGGGCCGATGTGGGATCAATCGGTGTTTCGTCTTCTTCCCTTGTGTTTCCCGTCAGCGTCATTTCACATTTCACGAGAGTATGCGACATCTCTCTGTTTCGCCTTCTCTCGTGTATTTCGCGCGCAACATAGGACCCCCTCCCCTCCCCCCCCCCCCTCTCTCTCGCACCCGCAACATACTCCTGGCCCACGCGCCCAACTCCACGTGTGACCAAAACATTTTTTTTGCTTTTCTTTTGTTGAAAAAAATACACACACATACACAGATGCAAGAAGACGAGGTGTGGGTGGACAAGTACGCCTACACCACCGCCATCCACGCCGCGGGGCAGCTGGGGAAGTGGGCCCGGTGCGTCCGCTACCTGGACGAGATGGACTCGAACGGCGTGGCCAAGGACGTGGTGACCGTTAGCGTGGCCATCAGCGCCTGCGCCGACAAGGGCCAGTGGGCACAGGTGAAGTGTGACGCTCGCTTATGGGGCATCTATGTACGAAACAATAGAACCCAGACTGTTGTACAAGTTTGAAGTTCAACGATACACTTTGTACTTTACGCAAAGAGATATCTCGTGCAGAAGTCTGCGACGTTTGCCGGTGGCACACTGGTTGTATCGTTTACGGTTACAAACATGGCGTTTTTTCCTTTCTTTTGTAGTTCAGGAAGGCGCCAGAGTTGCTGTTCATGCCGCTTGTTGTATTTTGGTGTGTGTTTTATGGACGTTCTCGAGTCACAAGTGTGGCGAATGCATGCATCTCTGCACAGTACGGCCGTAGGAGCTGATCGATGGCACGCTTGAGGCTTTTGATGCCAAACAACAACAGCAGCAGCAGCAGCAACAACAACAACAACAACAACTGCAAAGACAAAAACATAGGTAACAAGGGGTAGGAAAAGCCGTGCCAGCAGGAAAAGGAGGGCCCCCGTCGACACAAGGAATTACAAGGACTCGGCGTTTGGCAGTGTGGCATCGCGTCTGTCTCGCAAGTAACATTACGCATCTACCATTACGGAGGCACATACAAAGTATTCGTCAGGAACAAAACAAAAACATACGGGCATAATTTTCGCTCTTGCGGTATGATCTTCAGTAGATTACATGGTTGTAGCGCGAATTGACGGCACGGCTTTCAACATTCGAATGCAAAATCGAAAAAAGAAGAGAATCTCGCGTAGCTGCTACAAAGTTACACCCCGTAAACACTGTTTTCATTTGCTCCAATTTGGTCCTGACTGTTCGTATTATGTGCCTCCGTAATATTGAACAACAACGCTGTGCTTACGTCGCCACTGTATTTTGAACGACGCGGTTGATGACGACTCTGATGGCTGACGGATGGTGCAGGCGGAGAAGCTTCTGGAGGACATGCTGGACGACGGCCTCACCCCCAATGTCATCACCTACACGTCGCTGATGGTGGTGTTGAGGAGGGGCGGCCAGCACGAAAGAGCCATCAAGATCCTCGACCTCATGAGATCCAAGGTACGATACGATACGTGATCGTACGAGATGGAGGGCCCGCGAAATCGACAGGAACCGAGGGAGGGGGGTAGGGGGGGGGGGGGGGGGCGTACTCATTTGTTGCTTGCCGTAGTCATTTGACCATTGACCACGCGTCCCTTTCGAGACGGAGCACCGTTCCTACACCTACTAGAGACACCACCAACATTTGGGAGCTCTTTACGTTTCTGCCACAAACTCCATAAAAATTTCTTGCACATCTTATCCCCGTCCTCAAGGGCCTCTTGTGCCCACCATCTATCCCCAATTATCGCGATCGTTTTTTCGCTGTTGTCTACTTTACCAAAGGGGGGGGGCGTATTATTGTGTTGTGTATGCCTTAGCGGTTAGACCATTGACCGCGCGTCCTCGAGAGGACGGAGCGTTGTTCCCACAGGACCGATCACCGATGGCCAATCGTCCCTTCCTACTTTGCCAAAGGTGGCTCAAAAATGTCTTCCCTGGTCTGTCTATCCTAACGATATCCCTTCCCGCCTTTTCAAACCACTTCCTACTCCCCAGTACAGCTACCGTCCTCTCCTCTCTATTCCATGCCTCAAACATCTCCCTGTACGTCCCTTGCATTTTTCCCAGCTCAGGGGTAGGGGGGGGGGTCTTGTTGTCAGTTGTGCACTCTTGCTCTCTCTTTTTGAGATAGATCGCTCTTGTTCTTGTACGAACTCTACCTTATCCCCGCCGGCATGGTGTTTTTTTTTTGGCGTGTCTCTTTTTGTGTTTTCTTTTTTTTTGTCTTGCTTTTATCAGGGAGTGATGCCCAATGTGCGGACCTACAGCGTGGCCATAGCGGCGTGCGCGGATGCTAAGGAGTGGCGGCGGGCCTTGGCGCTCCTGAAGGTAACCGGATGAGGTGTACCGCGTGACAAGTCGACCGAGATGCATCGTGTTAGCCCGTGTGTTTACTGCCAGGCGGAGCTGGGTGTATTACGATGCCGTCATGACTCTGCTGTTGCGTCTAGGTAGGAATCAAGGGTCGTGGCAAAGTTTATGTATCAGGTGGCGCTCTGCCCTCCGCAAAAAACACGCACACTTTTTTTTCCCTCTCGCCTTGTAGGAAGAGCGGGACGCCAAAGTTTTGCCTCGCCCTCGCCCTACCCGTAGTAGCTTTTGACATGACTACAAGACGTTCCTGTTTATCTCGCTTTTGTCTCGTAAAGATGGCGTACTGCTGGAAAGCGGCTTCTAAGTCCGATTTATGGTACTCTGAAGTTTACTTTATTGTTGGGATT
The DNA here is from genome assembly GCA_000310025.1 of Ectocarpus siliculosus. Taxonomy (NCBI): domain Eukaryota; class Phaeophyceae; order Ectocarpales; family Ectocarpaceae; genus Ectocarpus; species Ectocarpus siliculosus. Next base: position 1,789,309 of record FN649751.1, on the reverse strand, counting down.
GCAGTTGTAGTTTATTCTTGGCTTGTCGGCACAATAGACGCTCGAAAACCGCCCAAAAAGTGTGTCGACCCGTTCAGCAGCTGTCCCATCCCATGGAATAGTTTTCTTGTCCCGGTTCGTTGTTGGGTTTTAAGAAAACACCGAACCGGCCCGTCCAGCTAGACAAGGGCCGACGACAAGGTTAGGAAACCACCACAAGGAAAAGAGAACCAAGACAATCGAGCAAGGAAGCAATCAATCACACAACAGAATGAAGATTGTATCGTCACACCACACCCGCGAGCAGGAGATGGAGAGGGAGGGCGTGTCGCCCAACGAGATCTCGTACAACACGGCCATCCGTGCCTGCGGCGACGCCGGGCAGCTGTCGGAGGCCCTCGACCTCATGGACGAGATGGAGAGTAGGGGGGTGAAGGCATCGGTCGTCACGTACGGGACCGCCGTGGCCGCTTGTCAGAGGGCCGCAGACTGGAAGATGGTGAGAGAGGAGGGGGGGGGGTACTCACGGTCGTGGTGCATGCCGTAGTCGTTAGACCATTGACCTCGCACCCCTACAAAGCCGGGACGGAGCACGCCGGGTTCTCACCGGACCGGGCTCTCACATGACCAAGCGCGAAGCGCCGTGAGGTATTCGGCTCGAGTCGCGTAGAGGGTGGGGCGGGGGAGATAGTAAATTGCAGCTGTGTTGGTGTTGGTGTTGGTTGTTGCTTTGGCGAGGAGGGTTGGGTGTGGTGCACGCAGGAGTGTGGTTCGTTTGTGCGCTGTGTGTTGTGGTTTTCGTTGTTGAGGTTGTGTGTGCATGCGCAGAGCGAATGATGTCGGAGCAGAGGAGGGGGGGGGAGGGGGGGAGAGACAACGTCAGGCATGCATGTGCTTCGAAACATTCGACGATTCACGATTGGCAGTCAAGGGGGTTCGGTGGTGCCTGTGGTTGATGGGGGGGGGCACGCAAGAGGGCTCCATGGAAGCAGAATACATGCATCGGCAGATACAAAGGGCCTTCGCAAGCTATGGTTCGTTTTTGTTATCATGCCGGCCTCCTGCTCTTGAAATCGGTCTGGCCGACACAAGCTGCGAAACGTGCGCCGCTCGCTCACCTGTACCCCTTGTTCGTTGGTGTTTGTGTGTGTGTGTGTGTATTTTTTTTTGTGATTTTTGTCATTCGTAGGCCCTGGAGCTGCTGGCTGCGATGCGCCGGGAGCAGATCGAGCCGAACGAGATCGTGTACGGAGGGATAATCAAGGCGTGCTGCGCCGCCGGCCAAGCCTCCAAGGTAGGATAAGAAACGAAACCCGCTATTGTACTGCTGTAGTACGACGGAGGTGGCGTCGTTTGCGGTTGGTCAAGAAAAGGAAGACTTGCATGACTGGTTGGTTGCAGAGAACGAGATGTTCGTTCAAACAACAGTAGAGTGGCCGTCGGCGGCAGTAGCGGGATGCCAGGAAACACTGCTGAACTCGAAAGATTTGTGCGACACACACTACTTGTACCGGCGTTTTTCCTTCTTTTCCATGTGTTAGCGTGTTCTTTTTCTGGAAAAATTGGCTTTATAACGGCCCAGATCCCGCCGGTTGGACAGATTGTAAAAACGAACGCCACGCACTTCGCTAGACTCGCCTACCAAACCGACTACATGGGAAGAGAGCCAACATCAGTCTAACAAATGGAACACGGCCGCTACTGTTTTTACTGGCGGCTCTTTTTTTTTTCTGTCACCGAAACTGCGTTGGCCGCTTCGTAGACACCGCGGGTTGGACTCGAGGCGGCACGCACGGTGATTTTTCTTCGCTTATTTTTTCAAGGGTTCTTCCTCTTGCTGTCAGTTTTCCTTAATTCACTTTTTCTGGACACCCAAACCTCTCTTGCGCCTGGTCAGGTATGCTGAACACTTGTGTATGCAACAGCAGTGTTCCTTTCTGTGCATTTTTGTCCCATCCAGACAGGTAGAAATCCTAGCTTTGATTCGGCCTGCTGCCCTGCCCCCCCCCAAAAAAAAAGCCTTGTCCACCGCATGTTATTTTAGGACGGCTGTTCTGCCGGGCACAGAACTCTTCTCGCTGCTTTTCGTTTGATCGGACTCCTCTTTTGTATAGAAATTTCAAGACAGAGAAGAAACGCTACAGAGAGTTAAGTATTGACACACACAGTTCGTGCCGTAGCCCTCCCCCCCCCCCCCCCCCCCCCCCGGGGCGGGGGAGAAACACTCTTTTTTTTTGGGCACTTTTAAAAAAAAAAAAAAGGAAAATTTTCCTTTTTAAATGGACCCCTGGGGAAAATTTC
>FN649751.1:1768881-1781284 GCA_000310025.1 Ectocarpus siliculosus | reverse complement strand
ATGGGGGGGGGGGGGTTAGTTCCCCCCCCCCCCCCCCCCTCCCCCCCCCTGTTGTAGCAAGGAGACTATTATTCCCAACACCGCGTCAGTGCTACGGCTACGGTAAAAACGGCCGAGGCCATCCGGAATATACCGTCAGGTGTGAGGGACGGGACGGGACGGGGGGTCGAGGCATGTAGATAAAAAGAGCCCCCGTCTCCGTCGACAGTCAACTAGCAGCGTTTTTCCTTATGTGATACCAAAACCACGATAAGCACACAAAAAAGTAAAAGAACAGAGTCACCACGGGTAACTAAAAGGCATCAAGTTCAGTGTCTACAAAACGAGGGCAGCAATGTACAGAAACGAATAAGCCCGATACAAAATTACTACACTTGCACGGTGGAGAGAAAATCATAACCTGACGCGCAGCCTTGTTGGAAAACTATCACCCCTCTCTCGCTGCCGCACTCGGCGACCGGCCGCGGGTCTTTGCGCAAGAACACCTAACGCGCCTAATTGGATAATAACTACACCCCGGCCGGTGCTACTTGTGCGACCAACGCCGAGATTGTACGAACAAGGCTTCGATCTAAACAATCCCAATATTATCCTCCAGATCGGTTGCGGGCGCACCGCCGCCTGCATTGATTGTGCTTCTGTATTCCGACACCACCGTGGCAAGGCGGCGCAGCACGTGCCAGACGTGCCTAGGCGGGGCAACCCGGTGGCATCGTACACCTCCGGCGCTCCAGGTACCAAGTTGGACACAACGATAGGGAGGGGTTGATCAACCTCTACGCTAAGGTTGTGCGAAGGGTCCTTCCCGCGCCCAAGCGCTACACCCCCCTCAAACAACGGGCGCCGACCACACCGCCACAACGACAGGGCAAGCGTTCCAGCGTCGTCCCACGCCCCTTCGACCACAACCTCGCAAGACGGAGGAGACAGACCGAGAGGCCCCAGGCATTCACTCTTTGCGAGCAGCGGCCGCGGGGGTGGGGGGGGGGGGCGCTTGGGGCAACGAACGGCCCTAGCCGCGAAACTAGCCAACAATTCTCCTTCCTAAGTCGCACACTTCACAAGGAGCACGGCTCCGGAGAAAGCGCCTGCTTTCAATTAATACGGCGTCTCCGGCACTGTCAGCGTGCTCATGCTGCTGCTGAAGCGGCGCAACTGCAGCACCGACTGGGACCCGCGGCCTCGACTGCGCCGCTTGACCTTGCTGCCGCGATCACCGGGCCTCGACGCCTGGTGCTGGTTCGCCAAGCCGCTGCCGTTTCCCGGCGCGACGGGGCAGATGCAGTCAGCCGCTCCGATGCCCCCTGCCGCCGCCGCCGCCATCCGAGGCACGGCGTCCATGCCGGATCTGCTGCTGCCGCTGACGGGTCTGCTGCCTCCGCTGACAGATCTGCTGCTGCTGCTAACAGGCCTGCTGCCGGGGCCGTCAACATCAACCGGCGGCGTGCCGGCACCCCCGCCGCTGGGAACGAGCCTCCGCGCGACGTGCCCGCCGACGACCCGCGCGATCTGCCGCAGCCGCCGGCTTCCCCTGGACGGCGGGGGAGGCGTGTCCCCGTCCGTGAACTGGTAGTAAACCGACGAGTCCTCGAAGACATGCGAGTTCAGGATGTGCTGGAACACCGACGCCTTCATCATCTCATTGCCGATGTTCTCGGCCTCCATCACGGAGGACGCGTGGCACCCGTCCAGCATCCACTGAACGGCCTCCCGCCCGGAGAAGCACCTCGGGTACACCCGTAGCCGGTGCACCCGGTCCCGCACGGCGATCTGCGCCTTCATCTCGTCGGCGAGCTGGAACACCCCGCGCATCGACCGCGTGCGGACGTCGGCCCGGCTGGGTAGGGTCCGGGAACTCGCCGTCCGAGGCCTGCTGTTGCGCTTGCACTTCCGCTCCCAAGAGCGCCGGCACGCCGCCGTGTGGACGAGGTTATCTCGGCAGGAGGGGAGGCCGTCGGCGGCCGTGATGCCCGCGCTCGCAACGCCGGCCGCCGCCGCCGCCGCCGCGCCAACGTGGCCGGCGCCCGGTCCGGCGACAGTGGCAGCGCCTGCTTCCCTGAAACGTTGGTGGTCGCGGTCAGTCCCCGTCACACGGGCATACAAGCCTTCCACGGCCGTCTCCGCGGCCGCCGTCACGACCTCCGTCGCTTGCTCTTGCGGGGACCCAGATATCGACGTCTCCGGCTCTGTCCCCGCCGCCGCCGCTGTCGCTTCCCGCTCCTTCTCTCGCCCGCGCCCCGCACGCCTCGTGCCGTTCGCCACGCAGGAAGACCCGTTCCTCTTGGTCTGGGAGGCCTTCCTTTCGCCCCTGCGCTTGTGGGGCGTCAGCTTCACGGCGGGGCTCATCTCCAGCGCTCTCCTGCGACTCCTCGTGTTCGAAGACACGACAGTCGAGTGTCTCCCCCCGAAGCCGGCGCCCCCCGTCGCACCTCCCCTGGTCGGACGATCCCGCGGCGTAACCAAGGGGTAAGCGTTGTTGCCGCCGCTGCGTGGAATGCTGCCGTCGCCCTCTCTCGTCGCCGTGGGTATCATGTCCATGGCTAACGTCAGTGCGTCTGCCGCCGCCGCTGCCGCCGCCTGCGGCGGGGGCTCCGGCCGGGGAGAGCAGCTCTCTTCTCTTCGCCCTTCTCCGCCGCGGTGGACCGGCCGTTCCTCCCTCGTTTCTCCGCCACCGTCGCCGCCGGCATCATCACGCGCCGCGGGTCTTCTCCGTCTCCGGCGCGCCTCGTCCCCCGCGATTCCACCGCCGCCGCCGCCGCTAATCGTGCGCCACCGATCCTCCCCGCCGTCGCTATCTCGACTCCGCATCTCGTCGCCGTTCTCGTCGCCGCTATCGCTCACGCCGCCGGAGGAGGAGAGGCTGCCGCTACTGCCGCTGCCGCTGCCGCTGCCGCCGCCGCGCTCCCGGATGAACTCTAGCGTGCGCCGGTGGACGTCGCGCACGAGGCTATCGGTGGTCACCCCGAGCTCGTACGCCAGGTCGGCCGCCGTCGCCGGGTCGAAGCTGGTGCCGATAAGGTTCTCCTCCGCGCGGACGTGGCAAAGCGCGTCCAGCACCTCCTCGATCGCGCTGACGTCCCCGCTCTGCAGCCGCTTCCGGTCCTGCATGGCCAGGGCCACCTCGGGGCACTTGGCCTGCCAGTTCTGCCGCTGGCTCAGGAACGGGTGCTTCATCAGGTCGCGGAGCGCCGGGCGGCGGGCCGGGTCTCTGGACAGGCAGGAGTGGAGGAAGTCCATCAGCTCGGCCGAGAGCGTGGTCGTCTTCGACAGCCGCCTGCGCACGCGGCACGCCATGTCGAGCTGGACGAACTGGTTGCTCCCCTGCGAGATGAAGTCGTCGCCGAACGCCGCCGTGGCCAGCGACAGCCCGAGCGACCACAGGTCCGACTGAGCCGTCGCGCGGTGGCCCTTGAGCCGCTCCGGCGCCATGAAGCGCTGAGTGCCCACCTTTGTTGTTCGGTTCAAACATCGCACGACGTCACGGAGAGGGAGGCGTTAAGAGACGCAAGAGCGGTGGCGGGGGTTAATTAGCACAAGGGGGGCGGTCGGGGGCAAGGGACCAAACACCAACGCCTCAAATTGGACAAGCACCACATACGTCATGGCACACGCAAGAAGGCAAAAAACTTCCAGTTCAAGGGAGAACGCCTCCTCCCCCCCCCCCTGCCCGCCAACAACTCACCCCCCACCCGAAAAAAAAAAGGTCCAAAATCGGATGAAAATCACCTCCGTCTTCTCTGAAAAAAAAGTTGTCTCACGCTATTCAGTGCCAACTCTTGAGCAAGCCTTGGTCGAAGCTTCTAGCACAAGTTGCCTGATTGATTCCGGTACTCGGTTGCTAAATATAATGTCATAATCATTTCATTTCTCGCTTTCTGTCTCTCACCATCCGCGACGAGTTTTCCACCCCGGCGGCGCCGAAATCGCCCAGCTTGAGATCCCCGTTTCTGGTGATGAGAAGGTTCGCAGGCTTGACGTCGCGATGGACTCGGCCGCAGCTGTGCACGAAGTCCAGGGCCTGGCGGTAAAAAAACAAACCAACACACACACGGCACGACAAAACAACACGGATGGAAGTGAACATGTCGTGTCGGGTCGTCGGTCATCAGAGGAAAAATCTGAAATTTTTCACTTGTTCGCGGCCGCGCATGAAGGGACGGATTGTGGGGCAGGCGGGAAATCGGGAAAGCTGGTCCTACGCACACAACGCGCACCCATGGTGATAGCTTGCGCGGTCTATGACCGTGTATCAGGCGCAATGGTTATTTCTCGTTGTCTCTTTCGAAGCCCCAACTTCCCGCCTGGTTGTTGCACGTCTCTATACGAACGCTCTCGCTCGCGCGTCGACGGGGAGCGAAACCAGGCGCCAATTTCCCAGCGAATAAAACCTGAAATTAATGTGGTATGCGACAAGACCCTTTTCTTGCTTCCACAGACGACAAACTGAATATCGGGCACACGTGCACGCATCAGCTGTGAAAACCAGTTCGACGGATGTCCACAAAAAAAAAAAAAAAAAACACACACACACATCAGGTGGTTGGTTTGTTTGTCTTTCTGTGATGATAACACAGACGATAACGAGGGATGTTTCGGGACTTGGACTTGCGCGGCTGTGCTGTCCAGGGGGTTGGTTGCTCAAGGCGATGCGGGAGCACGCGCTGCCGTCGCATTCAATCGCTCCATTCCAAACTATAACCTCCACTGGCGCATGAACAAGGCCGCAGGAGGAGCGACAAAAACACAAAACAAACCGCCAACCCCGAGCTGCTGCATAGCGACCAGGTCAACGTGGACGCCCGGGGCGCGTGCGCACCCACGCGCCTTCCCTCTCGTATAGAGCATACTCCTTCGATTGAAACTCCAACGTTATCGCCGTTGTTTTCTGACAAACAAATGGACCACTTGTTGGCGATCCACCACCTCATCGAGGTAAATCGGGTTCCCCCCGGCGCTCATCGTTCATATCATACGCTCATGGTCTCCCTTGGAGATGGGTCGGCAGCTATGCATACATAGATCTCAACCATCGCGTGCGTCGTCGGAAATCCGAAAGTATGCGCAAAATACGCCTCCAACACCCCAACCAGATGGTTGGCGACCAATACGGGGAGGGCAAAAAACGAGAGGGCGAGTTCAAAAATTCAAAATCCCTCCAAGCAACCAGGGCGTGGTCTGCAAACCATAAACATTTGCCCCCAGCAGCAGTCTTCGTCGTTGTGGGTCCTAACCAAAGACATAACTCTCCATTTTCGCCCTACTTGAGTAATACGTACCGCTGCATCTGCATATTCTTGGGTGTTTTGGTGCACTGCTATTGAACAACTCTCTTTTTGTGGGCGAAATTACGCGTCGCGCTAAGACAGCAAACCCCCCAAGCCCTGAAGTGCTTCTGCACTTCTCACCATCTTAGCGTCGTACACAGAGACCGCAGCAGGGTTCCAATGGCAAAAAACGATCCCGCTCCGGCATTGCACGCTAAGGGCTACGGGAGTTGGGTTTTCGGGTCCTGGGAAAACCAAAAAAAAAGTCCTCGACCCTCCACTACATTGCGTGTTCATGCCTCGCCAGAAATGCACGAGGAGACCTTGTATGCATATGACTTTGCGACAGCAGTAGCACCCCCTCTCACTCCAGTAGTTCTTGGTCCCCGTGTATGGTGTGTACCCCATCATGGTATGTATGTGTTTAGTATGTGTTCAGTGTCATGGCACCGGTTCAGTTTCCGGCACGACTCGGGGGGGGGAGAGGTGCTATTTACTTCGGCCCGTGCTTTCTTTGTGGTGTGTGCCGTGACTTGAGAGCAATTTGTTTCTGAAGCCGGAACGACATCATGTTTAGGATACAACTGCTGCTGCTGTAGGATGCGTACTCATAGAAAGACTACCGTATATTGTACACCTGGTATAGAGTACCCGATAGAGATAGTACGCATATGATACAACGTTGTTGTTTCGGATTATAATATTTTTACCCCCTGGTGGACCTGCTGCAGCTCCGCCCTGCCCTGCCCTGCCCTGCCCTGTCCGTACGTACGGGGTAATTCTTGAGGAGCGCTCGAGCGTGGTTATGTGTCACACTGCAAGCAATTTACTCGAGGTTTTTTTCTTTGGCGTCTCCCGAGCCTTTTCGCCCTGTTATTTTTTTTATTTTTTCATCCTGGTATTCCGGTGGTCTAGTTGGTATCCCCGAAACCTTCTAGAGGTCAGGTCAGGGGTTTGAATCCCGGCGTAAGCGAGCTTTTCTTGCGAAGTGAGTTTTCTCTCGCTTCCGCTACTGGCCTAGTGGATAGCGCAAGTTCGTGTGTACACAGAGGGAAGAGAGTGCTGAACTCTTCTCGCATTAAAAATCGAAGGCAAAGTACCGCAGAAGGGGAGGGTAGAGAGGGGCTCTTCTGTGTGACCACGGGTTGGAGTAAACGGCACTAGTGCTGTGAGCGCTGATTTGAAGTGAAGACAAAAAAAAATAAAATCTGAAAGTAATTCCGGTACCATATGTTCCACTGGAAGTAAGAAGCAATCACGAAAAGGTCTACCCGTTCGATACTATGCATCTATGCATTCCCACGTCTAATATTTTTACTGCATTTGCTGTAGCAGTGGGTGGGGGAAGAAAATCAACCTGTTCGTGTACCGGGCTTTTGTTTAGTCCGTCCAAGTCTCCAGCAACACTGGAGGATGAGTTATTTTACAGTTATCTCCAAGGAGGCGGGAAAACAACTCTTAAAACCCACTATTTATTGAGTGTGCATCCACAGGTCGCCAGACTATGAAGACAAGCATAAAATCACGGAATGTATGTGTGTACACGGAAGCGAGAGAAACCATCACGGCGCAAAAGCTAGGACATGATTTGAAGAAGTCCCAACAAGACCCCCTGGGCATGTAGTAGAGATAAGCTACATGTCATCACGACCGATGGTACATCAAAAACATACAATAGACACAAAAGTGTCACAACTGAACACAATTGAAAGGCATCCCCGCGAGTGTTGTGTTTTATGTTTTATATCTCAATCGAGCGGGTAAACTTTCTGTGAGGTTCGCAGTATGTGTGTACTTTCCAAGAGTGTCGTACAGCCGCGTAGGACGAAGAGACGCCGACAGCAACAACAATTTCAATTATTGAAGCCCAAAACAGGCCCATTCAATGATGTACAAACGCACGACACACCAAAAATAGTGACCCAACTATCGAGGCTTGCACAGAAAAGGTCAGCAGCGGCAGCTCGAGTTGCTGCTGCTGCTGCTGCTACTGCTGGGGTGCGTCCAACTGCTTGCTGCTGTGCGCAGGGAGTGCTGTCAACCGCGTTATAAAATGCGCGTGCATGGTGCGTCCAAATTGTAGCGATGCCGCCATTCAGCTTGCCTTGAGATAGTCGACGACATACAGAGACCACGACAACTTCATGTAATGCGTCGTGACAAGACCGGTTGCGTGTACTGCTGTTGTAGATACTGCTTGAATAAAAAAGAACGCGGAACGTGGTGTTTATTATGATCCACCACACGGAGGACAGATTAGAAAGAAGAACAGAAGGTGGCGACCCTTGGAACGCCGATTGTCCCGCATCGTCCATAGGTGTATAGTATACGCAAGACAAAAAAGCAGCACGGCTGCATCAGCAGTGTCGTACCCACAAACATTCTTTTGAACAGCAGTGTACACATCATCATTGGGGTGGGGGTGGGAGGAGGTAGAGTATGTCATATCAAGCACAGACGACGACACGCCAACACTATAATAATGGCCACCAACAGCAGCAGCCCGTCCTATGCATACACATGTCGAGTGGGGCTTTGCTCTCTCTCTCTCTCTCTCTCTCTCTCTCTCTCTCTCTCTCTCTCTCTCTCTCTCTCTCTCTCTCACCTCTAGGGCCTGGTGAGTGATGTGCGCGAACCACGGCTCCGGGCACACGGACGCGCCGCTGTTCTCCAGCCAGTTCTCCAGGCTGCCGCCGGCCACGTACTCCACCGCTATGCAGGCGTTCCCGTTCTCCCTCACGACGCTGCCGTAGTAGTCGACTATCCTAGGGCACGACGCGAGCTTCGTGGTGAAGGTCGAGTTGAGGAGCGGGGAGCGCTGGGTCTTGAGCGCGCGCATCTCGGTCCGGACGGCCCACCGGTCCGCGTCGTTGCTTACGGTCACCTCCTTGAGGGCGACCATCTTGAGGGTGGCCGCGTGGACGGCCAGGAAGACGTTGCTCGTCGCGCCTGGCGCGTTGGTTGTTGTCGGCGAGGCCAGGTGCAACAGCAGCATCAGTCAGCAGCGATTGGGCAAATATGGCTCTCAAGACACTTGCAACAAGTTTAGATATGTAGAAGCGGGATTTTTCTTACATGAACGTTGAGCAGCAGCACAGTGTGTATGTGACTCGAAAACTCGAAATGAAAATTTCGTCTGTTTGATTGCCAGAGGCTTTGGGTGAATGCATGCTACAAGTGGTCGGTCCGCTGAAGGCCTGGTAGGGTGTGCGCTTGCTGCGGTACCCGCGCAGCCGCAACAAATTAAGACGTCAGCATGGTCGCCGCTTGCAACAGGCCTTTGCCGAAAAACACGAACGTTTTTCACACATAGAGCTCGCGCTGTGCACACATATGATATCATACATGACAATGTGTGTCTCCATTTTTTAAGAAGGACGAAGGGGCAGCCAACACATTTTTGTTTGGGCGTGTATCCTTAGCGCCACGGACCAGAGCAGATAGCTGCCGCAACTCTGAACCTGCGCTGGTGTCTCGCTTGCTAGGTGCATTTGCTTTGCCGACAGAATGGGCCTGGGAGTCACCCAACGAAGTGCGCAGTCCGCTCGCCGACAACGGCAGCGAGGCAAGCATTCAGCCCGACCCCGTCAACAAAAGCAGTTCAAGTTGAGTGTCTGCTGCCTCTTGCCTGTGTGCACACATGTCGACAGCCGCGTGTGTTTGTGCTGCTGCTGCTGCTGCGATAACGACTGCGCCACGAAGCAGACACCCCTACCCCTCCCAACGGCACCCACCTTTGCCGAGGATGTCTAGCTGCACCACGCTCTCGCTCAGCCCGGGGACGAGATTGCGTGTCGAGATGAGCGGGCTCGCAGGCAGAGGCTCTCCCAGGGACAACTGCCTCAATGGGCGTCGCAGTGACGTCCTGCGACTCTTGGGTGGCAAGCATGAGTCCATGCTTCCGAGCAGCATGGTGGTGCCGACGCCTCTCTCCTCCGCGGCGGCAAGCTAGCAGCGGTGGAGCGACAAACGGACCGCCGGAGAACCACGTTCGTGACGTTTGCGCCTCGTGACGAGCACGCCTCGTGTCGCTCTCTCTCTTTCTCTCACGCTCTCGCTGCTTTCTCTCTCTCTCGCACTGCCCAACCAGCGGCGGGCTGTAGGTCGTTCTCAAAATATACGGTGCCTCTTTCTTCTCCGACCCAAAAAAACAAAAAAAACGAAGAGGTCGACGGCTGCCGCCCGCCAGCTGCCAGTATCCTTCCCGCTGTCGCCCGCGGAGGGGGATAGGTTACCGGCCGCCAAGTCGTTGGGTCTCTGCTGAGATCCTCCCTGCGCTTGGTCTCCTTCGCAACGACCTCTTTGGCACGTGTCGGGGGGGGGGAGGAAGTGTCGTGCGTGCTCTGCTTATGGCATCATCGTTTTTTTTTTTTTTGAATCCCGAACAGATACATGACTTACCGCTGTGGCGCCCACGCGCCCACACCCATCTTCCGTTGTGTCCGCCGCGCGCACAACAACAGCAGTTCATGTACACTGCTGTGTACACTTTCGGCCTTGCCTCCCTCAACTGAAGGGGCTCCGATCCCGAACCCCACAGGACCACAGGATGAATGCACCGCGCACCTCTGTACACCACGAGGTAGAGACCCGCGCAAAGACATTTTCTAGTACTTTTTTTATGAGGGCACACAACGGACCGTTCGTGCCCGTGCTTCGTACCATACCTCGTCTACAGCCGTTTACACGACTTTTCGACAGCAGGCGTGTGTCACAAACAACGGCAAGCGGGGAAACCCGCATAGGTACCAAAGCCCGTCGATTGTTCGGTCTGTTCAGAGGCAAACACCATCCACACCTTTACGAACAAGAGGAGGATTTGAGGAGCGCACATGTCAAGCAAAAACAAGATTCCGATCAAGATCGTGCTGTGCTATATTAGACTAGGTACGGATCGGTCCATTCCAAGATCTTCGAAAAACAAAAGTTGTTGCTTTGCGGTAAATTATGCATACACCATATTCCACATGGTGGTGAGGACGGTTGGGCCGACGTGTGTGTAGCACTAGTGATGGACAAAAACGTTGTCGTCACACGCGGATGCGGGGGGATATCAAACCTTGCTTGTGGGCTTTGGCTTTTGTTTTCGGAGAGGAGCCAGAACCGCAGGCAGACACCGGCTGGCTATATGGATATCTTGAGGTCGGATTACCAATCGTGCGAAAGGATCTTTAGGGGGTTCGGGGGTAGGGTTTCCGGAAGGTTCGGAAAGCATGCCGTGCTTTTTGGGCGCGCGCGCACGCGGTTCTTGACGGTTTGGAGGTGGTACTCGGCTAGCTCAGCTCTGCTAGCTTGCATACTGAAGCCCGAGCTGTGCAGGCTTGCAGAGCCCGCCTGCTCGTATGTTCTGTGGAGTATGTTCCTGCGCGCACAGGGGACTCATGGTGTGTAGGGGAGGAGAAGAATGCTGCTAGAAAAACATGTCAGGACCGCCGAAAGCACAATCAATTAGTCTACAATGTAGACTGTTGTCGGGGGCACCGATTTGTATGTGCGCGCTACCGGGCTGCCGGCCGTTCGGTAGGGCATGTACTGCTGCTGTACGAAGAGCGAGTGGAATATCTAGCTGAGTCTAGGTGCTGTAGGTCTAGGCCTACTTTGCACAGCTTCGAGATGACCGGAACCGCTTTCTGTGCTGTACACGAAAGAAACAACCGATTGCCCCGCAACGCTAGAGGTAGGCGCATCAGCATCCAGATCTGCCGCTGCCATCTGCTTCCAGATTGATAGCTTGCCAACGTCCAACCAGGCACAACACTGCACAACAACCCATACGACGTCTGAAGAAGCATGTTTCCCCCAATCCCCCCCAGCCACCCTATAAGGCGTCGAAGTCCTACCCATTTCCGGCTCAGGCTAGACCTATAAACAAGGTATGACACAAGATATCACACACCCTCGACCGATTTTCCAAGCTCCATTCTTTCACAGCAGAAGCGTGGTAGCGCCGGAAACGGCGGCGTTGAAGCCGCTCTGTCAAGAGCCTTCTGAAACAGTCGTTTCATGCACGCATTCTCTTCGTGGAGTAAGTGATGTTTGAAAATCGGTCCAGGGTATGGTATCTAGTGTCACCTACGGTACGGTCCAGGCGGGTAGGCTGCTGCATTTACAGGCAACATCGCAGATGATCTGCTCCCATGTAGGTTGCAAATGGCAGATACTAGATTCAACACCTTCCCATGTCGAACTATCGAGAAAACCCCAAAGTTTTTGCGCAGGGTATATTGAGGAGATATTATACGAGTGTATTATACACCAGGTTTGAGCGAGTCGTCGCCACGTTGTTTAAGCATACTTACTTGTAGACTTACTTCATGTAGGTTGAAGGGGAAGTTGGTTGAAGGGGGAGTTGCAGGAGGGGAGAGAGGAGCCGACATAGTCTCGCCGATAGCCTGCTTGTTAGGCTTTGGTTTAGAAGGGGTGAACGCGGAAAGAAAACAACATAGCTTTAATATATATACCGTAATAGTCGGAGAGATAGGACCGGTCTGAGAGGTGGCACCGGTCGGGGAGATGGCACGGGGTTGCTCAAAAAAATACGAGAACGGCCCGATTTACATCCATTTACGCACCGGGGTCAGTGAGATCGCACACCGACCGCCAAACCCAAGATTGAGCTCATTTTCAGCTGCCGGAGTGAGGTACATGTGTGTTCCTTATACATGTGGGGATGGTGTCAGCGGAGCGCCACCCCTGCATGTACGTATGCATGGTCGCGGTTCACACGGGATGCCAGTTGATTTCATATTTGAATTGGTATGGAAGTTGCCAACCGTATACTCTCAACCAGACACACAACGTACAAGCCACATCCTACCCCACCTTACACAACACGAAGCTATTGTTGCTTCGTACGTACTGGTATCCGTAGAGAAACACCGAAACGAAAGCGGAAGACAACTGATGCCGTATGTACCAGTACCTCAGATGGAAACGACATCCTTTCTTGTCGTCACTCTATAGCCAAACTCGCATCAAACACGACACCACTCGCTGTATGGAAAGCTGTTACGTACCAGCCTACGTTGCCGTTACCGGTATGCTCCCACTCATACAACACCTGTGTGTATTTCATCGGAGATCGCACCGGTCGGAGAGATCGCACCGGGCTACCTTGAAAATGAAATCAAAAAAATCTA